>FIZU01040717.1:0-12435 GCA_900064475.1 Pseudococcus longispinus | reverse complement strand
ACACCAAAATATGAGGTTGGGTCCCAAAAGAAAGTCAAAATTTTCTTCCCTTCAAATATAAAAAATACCATCCAAGAACGTTTTTTTTCAGTTTTGAATTTTTTTAACAATGTTGCCATAGTTTTGGGACTTTGAAAAAAATATATGTTATACCTAAGAGTATAACAAAATTTTGAAAAAAAATTCAGCCATGTCACCCCTCCCCCCTCCCATTTTTTTTTAGCAAATTTTTAAAAATTTCAAAAAACGACAAAAAATTGAGAACATTTTGACCAATTTTTTTGAAAAAATTTCCACCAGTGTATCCACATGGTGTCCACAATTTGTGAAAATTTCAAAATTTTTCATCCACCTTCTCCAAATATATCGCGTATTGAAGTTTCGATATTTAGGGGGCGATAATTCGGAACTAGGTGGGGGTGGGGAGTCAAAAATTCCGGTGATGAGTTTTTACATGAGGGGTGACATTTAGGACCACTTTTGAGGAAATTTGGGTCGAGAGCCAATTCCACTATCTTGTCTGACAGTGAAATCTACAGTTGACGCGAAAAATAAATTTTGAGATAGGTTCTTATCAAATATTTCTACCTATTTGAAAAAATGATGAGAAAATGCATTTCAAAATATTACCTAGCAGGTCACCAATCGCGTCTGTAATGAATATCATCTAATCGAATAAACTGAAGCCACCAAAAAAATTAAACGTCCATAAAAAATTGATAAAAAGGTCGTCAAACGCACGACATCTGCAACTTCGATACCTATTCGTACATTGAACGTATGTCTCGTATTCGCAATCAACATGCGCGTGCCAGTCACATTAATTGAGTGGCCGCGATAAGTAAAGGTCTTCATCTTTTATTACTTTTTTTCATTCACTTTTTCGATAACGTTACCTACCACGTGTAAAGATTTTTATTCACAAGAATTGCGTACAGTGTAAAGTTTGATGGAACCTGGAAAAAAAGAACTTTTAGGAGTACTGATAAAATGATGAACTATTTTAATGGAGTGATTAAAGTAACTCAAATAGAAAGGAAAGAGTCGTCGAAACATTTTACTGTATCTTTTGAAAGCGAAAAGTTTACGTAGGCGAATACCTTTAAGCGACAAAATTGCGAACGCGATGTTGCACGAAGTGAAGCTGAAATTGACAGTTAATGCAGTGCGATAGTATTTACTGTTTCTTTTTCGACTTGATTACATTCGGTAAAAGTTTTTCGTGAAATTTTATTCCAACTTCTCTATGTACCGTACTTAAAATAAACTACGAAATTTTGATTGTTAACAACACGCAGGCTAACGTTTTATTTTATTTGTTAATTTCTTTTTTTCAAATTTACTTAAATGTTGACATTTTTTTAGGACTAATTGTTGAATTTATTTGTATCAAGTAGGTAGTGGCTAGTAAATGTACTCGAGTCGAGTGAAATAAGTAGCCTATCGAGAAATTAAAATACCCTATTAAATTTATATCTCAACCACAACACGTTTAAATTGAAAAAAAGAGGAATGAACTTGTGCAGTTAATAATCGAAAACAATAAAATTCTCTATAGATGAGGCTGATGAACTTGAAATGAAAAAGGCTTCGATAAAAGCGCGTTACGAGTTGCTGAACAAATTATTTCAAGTTATTGGAGAATAATAACATCGAGTAATAAAATGATACCCTAAATTAAAAAACTATAAACGAGAATGAGAAAAATTACAGGGGTATAGGGGTGTTTCTAATCCATAGCCATTCACAATTACTCGCTTTCCTTTCTGCTAATGAAAAAAGGCTTCGGACCAAAATTATCGCATCATTTGAACATGTACTATTATTAGAGGTACATATATTTTCTACGAATTTTTAATCATATTGCATCTTTCATTATTTTATTCATTTTTACTTCTTGGTAAAAAGGAAAATTGAAGTTGAAGCAGTATTCGTGTAAAATATCATCCATCCATCGACTTGTTACCTATAAATTGTTCAAAAAGGATTAAATTTCGTAGGTAGGTGTGATAATTCTTATGTAAGGTTTTACATAAAGGAATAAAAAAAAAAGTAATTGAATATTTCAGTATAAAGTACAAATATTTTGAAATCATGAAAATGTTTTAAATTATGAATCGAGTAGTCTAATATCTCTATTCTCTAAATATGATAATTGAAATAGAACCTACTTATGAAATAGTGAAAACGATTAAGTACTGCTATTAATTTAGCCACAAATCAGGAAACTAAATTCAATGAAAAGTATTCAAAATGAATTGTAAGTAAAAAATCTCAAATATCGTAAGAATTTTGAAAAGTTCTATAAAAATTATTAAAAATATTGTAAAAATGGTCAAAAGTTACAAAAATTATGACAAAAACGTAGTATTGTTGAGATTTCCGTAAAAATCATTGAAAGTATGATGGAAATTGTCAAAAAAATCATGAAAATCGTCAAAAATGTTGTTGAATTCGTCAAACAATTCACAAAAGTTGATTAAAAAAAGTCTAACAAAATGCCTAAAAGTCATCGTCAAGGAATTTCGTGACAATTGCAAATACAAAAAGTCAATAAAAATCTGAAATTTTTTCCAAATTCAAAAAAGTCCAATAAAATGCGTAAAAGTCAGTTTTAGGTAAAAAGCTGCTGACAAAATGTCCGATTTGAACTTTATTAAAATTTTTCAAGTCCATAAAGTTGGAATTTCGGAAGTCCAAAAACTAATTTGAGTTCTTAAAAATTGTCTAAATCCAAAAATATCTGACAGAACGTCTGAAAGTCAACGTAATACCGGAAATTTTCCAAATCCAAGAAGTGTGCCTGACAAAATATTAGAAAGTTATCTTGATTTCTAAAATTTTCTTAATTCAAAAAATCTAAATTGTTTGTCTGACAAAATATCTAAAAGTCAGCATTATCTCTGAAATTTTCCAAGTTCAAAAAGTCAATGGAAATCTGAAAATTTTTCGAAGTCCAAAAAAGTCTGATGAAATGTCTAAAAGTCATCGTCAAGGAATTTTGCGATGGAATTAATAGATACGAGAAATGGGCCAAATAAATGGACACGATTTTTAGATTGACCCCAGCTATAAGACAATCCATGTCAAAATATTGTAAAAACTATTTATTAAATCGTTAAATTTCTCACTTTTTTGGGGATCAATTATATAAAATTACGAAATTTGAATGAAAAAAGTGATTTTTTTTAGTGTATCTATCATATTTAAAATTTTATGACAAATCAAAAATGACGAACAAAGTTGGAAATTTTTTTTGGATGAGCATAACATTGTCCCTTCAATTTCGACAAGCATTACTTGTGTACAGCATGAGTTGTCTACTTTCCCATTGGAAGGAGGGACAATAATTATGAGACACCATGTATAGAGGTCACTGATCAAGAATCTAGGAGGCAAAATCTTCCAATTGACGAGTGGCGAGTCGCAAAGCTCTGAAAGCTCTGTTTTTTTAATCCTTTTTTTTCATATTTCACGCAATTTCTATGAAATTTTCAATTATTTTGTTTCTGCGATATTTTCACAAATTTTTCGGCAACTTAAATCATTAATACAAACTTTTCAACCATTTTCATTATTTTCAACAATTTTTACAATGTTTGCCCCGATTTTATATACTTACCTAATTTTGAATCAGATCTGGGTAACAAAATTTTGTGACACAAAAACGTAACGAAGAAATTCTCCTGACCACCCCCCTCCCAAGCCATTACACACATCATATCTACGTCATAAATGTTCAGAAAAAACAGAAAGAAATACTACGGAGCAAAGCGAGAGCAAAAATTTTGAAAAAATTGCAATTTCAGCAAAAAATTGTTTTTTTTTTGCTTTTTCAACGCGTTTATAATGTCGAGTGATACGAATATAATAGTTTTGAAAAGATTGATTTCCTGTTCAAATGCCAAAGAAATAATAAAAAAATGATAGGTAATTTTGTGGTGATTTTTCAAATAGGTATCTGACATGCGTTTTATTTGGTCAAGCTGTTCAGATCATAAGTCTTAATTTACCCCCTGAAAAATATTCACGATCAAAAATTTTACCCTCCAAGAGAAAAGCCGAGAAGATTTTCTAGCCAATTTTTCTCAAATTTTCTAATTAATACAAAAATTGCCAAGGTTTCTGAAAAATCACAGATTTTTTTCGTAAATTTGCGAACTTTTTGAAAATAATAGGAATTTTATCCTTGCCTAAATTGTGAATATAATTATCGCAAATTTCAATAAACTATTCACCTATACTTCAACATTATTAAAAATATAAACCAACGAATGAATAAGATTGTAAAATAATATCTAATGTATAAAAAGATGCACCATGGTAAAAAAAAACACTATACACGACAATAATAAATTATTCGCTTTAAAAAATAATCGTAAAATAAATTCCAATTTATAACTTTCATAACTACAGTCATAGTTCATTCGACGTTCAGTGATATCAGCCAAAACGGATACTTACATTCAAAATTCCGGATATTACTGGTATTTGCTGCACTTTAATATGCTCGTAAATTTAAGCAATGAAACGAATAAAATGCAGATAACAAATGCAACGACATAAACATAAATGAAAAGCAGATTTTAAGAATATACCATGTATTTCTTGCAAATGAAATTACACCGAAGATGGTTTTTATGTATGACAATAATGGTACTCTTAACTTAATATTAATTTAATATGTTAATTCGTACATTTTCCTATACATGAGCTTACACAAATATAAACATGTATTCTGCGGTTTTTCAAAATGAACTTTAATCAAAGATTGTCGTGATTAAATTGAGGGAATGTTGAGTGAATTCATCTATACCGTATACGTCTCTTCATTTATAGTCTGATTTTGACAAATCGAATGTAAAACGCTGTAGGTATGTGTAGCTATACTATTTACCTATCTAATACTATATTATCATTCTCGTTTCCAGTAATAATGAAAATGTAAAGGAAAAAAAAGGTATACGTACGCGTATATCAGGAAAAAAACACATCTACTTACCAAGAAGGAATTTATTTTGTACGTAAAGCGAGAGAAAAAAATAAGTACTTCTATATTTCCGAAGGTAACTTCGCTGTTACCGAAAATGTTCAATGTTCACTGATGCACAAAATGGAAAACGTACGTTTCCTATAGCTGAGAGATTTATTTTTAATGAGATACGTATAAGATCCTTTTTACATGCTTAAATTCTCTGATACTTTTGGAAAATAACCGCTTGCATCATTTATGCGAGTGAAATTTATTTAAAATACAGCTATTTTTACTGCCACACTTGGACGTATTTATATCCAAATATCGTAATAAAAGGACGCCATAAAAATTTTCCAAAATATTATCAAGTGCCATAAATGACTGACTGGTCGGTGATTTAAATTGAGAATTTGGTTGGTTCTCTCGTTATGTGAATTTTTCTATCAATGAATTTAAAATAATGATTAGTGAATATGTTTTCAAGGGTGGATTATACGTAGGTGTAACTAGATTAGGTAATTTTTGTTATAAAAAATTATCAAGATTCATGTAATTACATTTCATTAAAATCACTCCATGATTCAGAAGAAAATAAATGCAATATGGTAGAACAATTTTTGAAAATATTTTTTAATTTGGTCAATTTTTTGATATGTTATTCGCTTTGAGTTGAAAACTCTCCCTAGAAATTTTTAGCCCCCTGGGTAGCTCAGGAGGCGAGCTATAGTGCCTCAAACAGGAATCATGCTCGAAAAACACGTTTTTTTGCGTTTTAGACCTCCAAAATTGTCCTAAACAAAAGCTGTCACACGCAGGTTTCAATAGGTGCAATTTGTGTTTCTGCATCGACCTGAATAGTTGTTTTTTCGATTTGAGGCCGTTTCCCTTTACCTCGGAATAATTTCAAGTTAACATCGTATCACAAAATTGTTTTTATCGTTTAACGCCAAAACTAAGCTTTCTACAAAAAAAAAGTATAGTGACTCATATTGAAGAGCATCAAATTTGCCACTAAAACATGTCTTGAATTTCACGTAAACTCAACTTTACCAAAAAAACGTTCTCTATATAACGAATTTAATTGTTCAACTCAAAATCAAGGTCATTATACCCATCCTATCTGAACGACTGTCCGGCTAGACTACTCAGTACAGCAGTCGAGAGCCAAAGCGAGCCTAGGGTAAAAGTTATGACACGAAATTTCGTCATGAAATTCGTCAACGATCACTTTTAGGCATTTTGTTAGACTTTTTTGGACTAGGAAAAATTTTCAGATTTCCATTGACTTTTTGGACTTCGAAAATTTTAGAAATCTAGGTAACTTTCCGATATTTTGTCAGACAGACTTCTTGGATTTGGAAAATTTCAGATATTACGCTGGCTTTCAGACATTTTGTCAGACTTTTTTGAACATAAAATTTTTTTTAGAATTCAAATGAATTTTTGGACTTGGAAAATTTCAATTTTATGGTCAAGAAAAGTTCAAATCAGAATATTGTCAGACAGCGCAGCTTTTTATCTAACGCTCATTTTTTGAGATTTTGTGTGACTTTACTGAATTTGGAAACATTTTCAGATTTCTACTGGCTTTTTGTGCTTGGAATTGAATTTCGAAAATTTTTCAAAAAAGTCCCCGCCATTTCCATAAATACTACCCATGAAACTGTAAAACATAGGATATGCTTTCACTCATTGAATTTTTCAAGTCCATAAAGACTTGATATTTGAAATTTTCTTGACATTTTTCAAGTTCAAAAAGTCTAAATTATTTGTTTAACAAAATGTCTAAAAGTCTCAGCATTATCTCTGAAAATTTGCCAAGTCTAAAAAGTCAATTTAAATCTGAAAATTTTTCGAAGTCCAAAAAATCTGACAAAATGTCTGAAAGTTAATTTTCCAAGTTCAAAAAGTCCAAATCGATTGTCTGACAAAATGTCTAAAAGTTGAGTTTCAATATTCAAAAAGTCTGAATTGTTTATCCGACAAAATGTCTAAAAGTCAGCATTATTTCTAAAAATTTTCAAGTTCAGAAAGTGAATGGAAATTTGAAAATTTTTCTAAGTTCAAAAAAGTCTGACAAAATGTCTAAAAGTCAGTGTGACAAAATTTCAACACCTTTTTCGCAGAATTACCTGTAGCAAAAGCATTTCCTATGCTAAAAATTCCACTGCGAAATTCATTAACGAAAATCTATTACGATGATTTCATGATATTTTGTCTGACTGGAAACATGAAAAAAACGGCTTTAAAAATTTCAGAGAGGAGTTTTTCGTGCAATAAAAAACATGTCCTCCATATTCAATTTTACGAGTGGGAGGTGTGCCTCTAATTGTTTAAATTTGTGCAACTGTCTCTTTTTCTAGAGATATCCTTCGTTGACTTTCGGGAGGCCAGAGTAACGCAGCCCCCCATTGGAATTTTGAGTTCAAACTGGTGCCAAAATCAGAGTTTGGAAAACGAAAAAAAAAAATTGTTTTTGCTCACTTTTGTTTAACGAAAACGTATATATCGCCTTCTGTTTTTTTCTAAAAACTCTAAAAAATTTCGTTTTATTAGGTTATAGTATGTATTCGTCCAGCCGTTTTTGGAAATTTTATGACGCCATTACCTCAATAACGGTAAAAGATAAAAATCTAAAATTCACAGTGTAGGTACATGAGGTGGTGTAGTTGTGCATCGTGAAATGCACCGTGTAATTAATAAAAATAGTAGCTTTGACTGATTTGAGGTTTGGGAAAAAAGGGGAAGCTGAGAAGTTGTCAAACCAGTTTTTGGTAAGTTAATGTTGCTTGACTGGTTTTGGGTAAGTTGTTGAATTCGTTCGGGTTCGGATTGTGTCGGATCCTGTCGTTTACATTCGTGATGGTTGGTCCCTCCCATCACAGCTGATGTTTACCTCCAGTTAAAAATATAGAATTTCTTTCATTACGATTTAGAACGTCGAACAGAACTTTTTTCGCGGGTTATTAATTTTGTGAGTTAGGTAACTATGTTCAAATTGATTACTTTCAACTAGTAATTTTTCTTTTTTTATGGAATTTAATGTGAAAATTTGGTTCATAACTACATCTTTAGGGGTGTGGACAGTTTTTTGTTTTTACTGTTTTTGTATTTTTTTTACATTTTTTGCCCCGTTTTGATGAGTAATAAACGATGCAAAATGGAAGTTCAATTTATTTCAAAGATTCCTTAATGTATTTCAATTTAGATTTTTCAAAGCAATGTTCTCATCATTTTTGGGACTCGAAAAAATACGTAATATTTAAGGGTATCACAAAATTTTTGAAAAAATTCAATCATGTCACCCCTCCCCTTCAATTTTTTTGGGGATTTAAAAAAAATTTTAGAGTGCAAAAAAATTAAGAAATCGTTGATCAATTTCTTTGAAAAGAAATTCACAGGTTTACCCACCTATATGTAGTGCTAACAATCTGTGAAAATTTCAAAAAATTTCATTCATCTCCTCCGAAGATGTGTACAAATAAGGCAATGAACACTTAACCCACAACACATAAATTATACATCTTCTTTAATGTCAAAATTTCCAATAATACCGATGTTTCTCATTCTTACAATATGCCAACAACTCGAATTGACACCTGAGTTGGCAATTTCCATTCGCTGAACAAACGAGTAGGTATGTATACTGGTATCAAAGTACAACTCGCGAACATCGGTAGTGGAAAGCAAGAAGCCATTTTCGGAATAATGCTGCACAAATGATGGATGAGCCGGGCCTTATTTTTCTCCATTTTGTTGTCTTATCGGGTAATAGAAAGTTAAACTCATTTATTAGATTAAGCGTACAAAACGTTATTGAAGCGAACGCCCGAGACGGGCTATTTTTCATGATGGATGGACGTAGATATCAATTTTATTTTGATGTATTGCATAGATTCACCAATAAATAGTGGCAATGTGCCTGCAATTGTTAATGTATTTCTCAAAATAACCTTTTTTTTTTCGCCATACCACCAGAACCAATACTACCAGTAGTCGTAAATTAAATCACAAAATAACTTTTATCAGCGAGTCAGAAGAGGAAAAAGTTAGCCTTGTAAAATCAAAGCTAGTACATATACGATGGGGGAAAAAAATCTCCAAGAATAATCTAATTTAAATAAAATTTCAATTCGAGACGATAAATTATATTCGAACGATGTAAATATAAGGAAAAATAATGAGCTAAATAAACCGTAAATTTTATAGGTGTTATTTTTTTCCCTTCAAATGCCTACTTGTTATTTGCTTTTCGGGGTAAAATAATTTTTTTTAAGCCTTCGCAGCATTATAAGGGAATTACAACGCGATACCTACATATTTTAACTATCTGGCTGCAATTTGAACGTTTATTAGGCGTTTATCGACCGTATCAAATAAGATAATGTAATGTCTTGCGATGATAATATCACGATGAATTTTATGCGTTTATCGAGCGTATAAACTGTCGGAAATTAATACGAGAAATGCGCCTAGTAACTACCTGATATCTATAATTTTCGCATGTACTCGCCGACAGTGTTAATTTAAATAAAACAGATCAATTCGAAGGAAACGTTGCTCCATGGCTTCTCGCAATTTACTCAAAATGAGCTCAAATTCATTTACACAGCTGGAAATTGCCTCTAATCATCAAATATCCAGCTTTTATTAGATTTATATCGTCTAAAGATACATAAAATAGGCAAACATGTTGAAAACTCCATTAAATTTGGACAAAATCGAGGTTCCTCCAGCCTCTAGTTGACTACATTACGAAGGGATATGAAAATCAAATGTACGTTCATTCGCAAATTTATATTTGTCTGGATAAAACAAGTGAAAAAATGATGTCGTTGATAGACCTACGTAGGTACCTATACCATTTTTAAACCCCTATTTCACAAATATTTGTACAAAATGCTACCGAAAAGCAGGATAATAAGAATGACTGTCAGACACGCGATACAAGTAAACATTAAAAATTTTCCGTCGCGTCAAGATGTGAACATACTTTACCTACTCACCTTTGAACTCGTATCAAACATTGGATATAATTGTTATCGGTTTCTCCGGGGAACAATTTAAAAACACATTTTTGTTATCTCAAATAAGAACAGAATAGTTTTGTATTGTTGCCATAGAAACTTCTTTGTTTTATACATACCTATATTTCTTATGTCACGAGATGAAAATATCTACTTTTTCATCCTTTCCTCTTTCGTTGCATCTTTGGTCGTCCATTAAGGAAACTTGGCGTTGGTAATACTGAAACAACGAAACAATTAAAACAAATAAGTAAATTTATTTACGTCGAGATTGAATTTTTTCTACATTCAATTTAATTATGAAAATTGAGAAAAATTCATCTCCTTTGGCTATATTTCTCCCGAAAACTTTAGGTGATTGACCCGCACCTCGAATAAATATCGATAAAATTTCACGTATTTGGAAAAAGACGACGACGACGTCGCAAAACAAAACATATTTGAAATGTTTTTCCTTCGCAATCATTTGGGAAAAGAGAAAAATTCTTATGCAACACATTACATCGTAAATCAGTAACTACAACGAGACCTGTCTTATATCGGTGAAATAATTTGTAAAGGAGAAAAAAATCACAATTCCCTCATGTTTGTTTATAGGGTATGACACATTATTAGAAAATTTCCTCAGCACTGATTTAGACTCTTTAATAAAACACGCTGCGACAAATCGCAACAAAACAAATATATAAAAAAATCTTTTTCCAACTTTCCTCTACTAAACTTATGACAAACTACAAATTTGATAAAATAGAAAAACTGAAATGTACTTAAAAGTTTGACCGAAGTAATTCGACGGATTTCACCGATTCAAGTCAGACTTGTTGGGTTGGCAATATTTTATCGAAATAACATAAATCAGTTACCGTCGCAGCAATAAAACGGTATCATGATAACCCGGTAACAGTGACATTTTTCATTTTTTCCTACCCTATACATAATACGGACGAGATAAAAAAATATACATGTTTAATTACCTGAGGTTTTTTAATTATCGAAATGTCCATTTTTACAGCAGTTTTTATTTTTACATGTTTCGTATAAAATGTCCCATTCATAAAAACCTCTTTTCCTCCGAAAATCAATTCTCTGTTCGTGATTAATGTGCGAGCATTAATACGTACAAAAATGTCGTCTTGCGATCAAATCGAGTATATAATCTCAACAGTTGATTAAGGGCTGGTTGTACCAACGTAGTTCATAATTGAAGACGAAGAATCAGACATAAAATGAGCAATTATCTAGGTCGCATTAGTCGTGAAATCCATTTTCAATAATTTTTAAACCTCGATCAATAATTATAAACTGAAAGTCAATAAGTTATCCAGAAATAATCCACAAGTTAAATTTTAATAAAAACAAATTCTCTTATTGGAAGGGGCAAAAAATTAGTAACCTCAATGACTTAAAATTTTTAAATATAGCATTGCCCCTTAAAATAAAAAAGTAGGCAACATGTTTAACACGCAGGATGGTTGGCAGGACTTACGCGGGAGTACTAGGGTAGGTTATTTCTGCAGCAACGCAAGGAAAAAACCGGTTGGGGACAATTGTCACATCGTTGGTGACGGTGGGATTCAATCCAAATCTATTAAAACTGGTTTAAATTGAACGAAACATATTGAACAAATGAAACATGTTCTACTTAAAGAGAAATCATCAAATTCATTTGTAAATGTTTTGAATTTTTGATCAAAACTAGTTTAAATTAGATGAAAGCAGTTTAAATTAAGCAAACGTTCAGCTGAATACAACGAGTTCCACTTGAACAGAACTGGGTATAGTTTAAATTGAATAAAACCAGTTTATTCAAGTAAAATTATTTTAATTATAAAAAACTGAAGAAACCGAATAAAATGATAAAACCAGTTGATAGTCATCAAAACTTTGATTGAGTGAGACTAATTCTTACTTCGTTAGAACCAAACTAAATTGAAGTATTCGGTAGTTGTTACCTAAACACCAGACATGCTCGAACATCCAAAATTCTTATTCAGGGCTTCAAAATAGAGGGGCCATCATACCAAAAATCAGTTTGCCACCTCATTTTTCCCACATAGAATAGGCCCGATTTTTTTCCTAATCTTACTAAACTAGTTAACAACTTTTTGGAAATTTGAGTCAAAATAAAGCCTCCCTCGTTCTCACATATTCAGGAATTTTTTTATTTGAGAAAGTACAATTGTCTTGCAGGTATTAGGGGGTCTGATGTAGCCTATCCTACACTGCTGGCGCGGAGGGCGCGTATGGTCCGCACTGCTTGAGGTGTGGCGCGAAATTCGCACTGACACCGAGACTGAGGTTTGGCGCGAGGAATCGCACTAACTGAGACTGGGGTTTCCTAGCTGGCACGGAGAATCGCACTTCCTGAGATATCAATCGGGTGATGGCGCGTAAGGTCCGCACTGCTGAAGGTTTGGAGCGAAGTTCGCACTA
>FIZU01040710.1:0-26222 GCA_900064475.1 Pseudococcus longispinus | reverse complement strand
GAAAAGAGAGTTCGAATTGTAGAGGGGGAACGAAAAGCGAGTTCGAGTTGTAGAGGTGAAACGAAAAGTGAGTTTGAATTACGTACCTACAATCTAGATATTTTTCAACTTGTGGAATCCATTTCTGGACTTCTTTGTCTTCCACTTTTGAAATTTAAAAAAATGACCCTCCCAGGTTGACAACGTAGGAAAAGTAGAGACCAAAAACAAGTTCGAATGTATCTCAGAAGTATAAATTTCACCTCGTAAAAATACCGCCACAAAAAACTGCAACCCCAAAATCCTCGCATTATACTCTTCGACGTCACTTCGCTGAAAAAAAATTTTTCACAGCTTATTCCGCGAAATTGGCGCATAATTCGAGGAATTTAAATATTTTACCATTAATATTGCTCTTTTTTCTCACAAGTCGTTTGGTTTTCGAGTCGACGACGACGCCGTAGGCGACGACGGCTCCGTTATAAAAAAATAAATAAAAAATTAGCCGGGTTCGCGTTGACAAAAGCGTCGGTTGTGCTCCGTATTTTTCCACCTAATACCACCTATTTAACATTTAACGCTGTGTTCATCGATTGAGGCTTAAAAAAGGTTGTTATCGAACGTCGGCGACTATTTTATACGTACGTAGCAATTTTATATATTTTTTTGAGGTGAAACGTACGTACGATGATTCAGAAATGGTTATTGTGTAATAGATGAGATAAGAACATGGCTTATTTCTTTATTTGGCGAATTGACGCAGTATTTTCGGTTTCGGTACACACTCGAGAGTAATTACATGACGACGTATGTACGTTTCGGTTGTTTACTCTTTTACTAGATGGTTGAGCTGTTTAAATGCTGCCGAAGGTGCCGAACCCGAATCAGCCAAAGTGTGTGCAACGGGTGCAGTGCAGCGAGCCAATTAAGGCGACCTGTTGTTGATGAGCATGTTGAGAAAATGTGACATGCGAGTAGACTTTGTCGGCGCTGTTGATGTTGTTGTTGCTGGCGAAAACCTAAACGACCAAATTAGATACAGAATAGGACGTTAATGGCGACACGTAGCGTCGCCTTCAATTTCGACGCAATTTTCAATTATTTACCACCATTGGCTTCGTTTCGTATATTATCCCAATTTAACGTAAACTGCACATACGTAGGTGGTGCTGGCCTAGCCATAAATCCTCCATCGGTCCAGCCTGATAGCAATGCAACCAAAAACTGCATCAATCGAAAGAATGTGGGTAACCGGTTCGAGCGAATAAAAATGATTAATCGGAGGGCGGGTCGGATTGCCATCGAACTTATGCAAAGCTTCGGATGCCCTCAGCTATCGAATTTTTCTTCTTCTTTCTTCCAACGTTGGGCGATATTTCCGCAGATATGACTAATTGAAAATTATCCCAACGTGTAATTTAACCCTGCTCGTTGTCGCCTTCCATCCAGATTGATAGCTGCAGTCGTGAAATTTACACGTAAATCCGCCAATAGATCATACTGCGTACCTACGTTTCGAATTTATGACCATTTACGAACAGTGGGTACCTCTATCTCGCTTCGATAGTGCGAAGAGTCGTTACACTTTTCTATAATCGAGCTATCACTTGGCCTTATTGTAATACTTATTTGTGTACTGACAAACGTTTGTAAGCTAGTTGTAGGTTAGCTCGTCCCTCCTCCCCCGCGCACCCCCAAAGCCTGTTCTAACGCTAAATACACGCGATATTCGACGCAAAAGTGGCTTCTTTCTAATGCTTATCGCACACGTATGTATGAAAAATTTATTAATAATTTATTACGACAGCTAGTCCGCTATAAATCTTGCCCGACGTTATGTAGACGTTCTAATCTATTGTAGGTACCTCTGCATACATACTTACTCGTCCTATGTTCAACACAAAGTTGCCCGCCGAAATTAATTAAAGATGATTTCTAATTTTAAAATACCTACATGTCAACTTGATCGCACGTGTGTGCCTTGCTACCTACCTACAGCGTGAGTAATTTAACTATAACCAGCCCACCAGTACTTGAAATTTGCCTAATTTGACCGCGAACGTAATTATACCATACTTGATGAGTGAAATTTATGGACGAAAAAAATTCGCCAAATATGTAAAAGAGGAATTTTTTTCGTAGTTTTATCGTGTGTTTTTCTATTCGTTGGTATGGTTGAGCAATTTGATTATTTGGATATGTTATGGAAATATATCGTTCAGGAAGTTTAAAATTTTGCATTTCGTAGTTAAGTGTCGAGTGGTTGGAAGGGGTTAATGAAGTTGGTGGAGGTGGAATGTTGATTTGAGGGGAGTGGTTATGAGAGGAGAGGGGAGAAGGTGAATTTTTCTCTTTGCTGTAGGAATGGTTTTCAATTTGGAAACGGTTTCGTTTAATGAGAAGGCCTTTTGAATTGCGGGAGCATTTCTAAGATTTTTTCAGTTTGAATTTATCACTTGATGACAACCCCCCCACCCCCACCACCACCACCACCACCACCATCAAATTTGCAGCGAGGACAATTTTTCGACTTGGACTGTTCGTACGAAAAACAATAAATTTCTAATGAAAAATTTCAAAAGTTATCATATTTTTAACGATTTGAAATCGATATTAAAAAAATTACCTACCGGAAAGTTCCGAATGTTCGTTTCAATTTGATTTTATCAAATATTCGCTCGAATAATCGATTAAATCGATAGTTCTTTTACAAATTAGAAAAATAGAATCGAAATAGAATTTTTGTTCGTTCGAATAGTTGGCCATGTTCAAAATCGAGTATGCCGATTTTTTCACAAGCGATTCGTGGCAAGCGTAACAAACTGATTTCGATCAAAATCGATTATTTTTAGTCACGTTCAAGTTCCATCAATCGTTATATCGATAACTTTGAAAAAAAATTAATATCAATAATTTTATTGCAAATTCAGAAATTGAAATCGAAATCGAATTGTCGATTTCGAACAAAATCGATTATATCGATTTTTTACAAATGATTCGTTGCAAACAGATGAAATCCGATTTTGATCGATACCGATAATTTAAAAACTTGAATTATTGAAAAAATCGAAGTCAATTAATTATATTTTCATCCTACATCGATATCTCAAAAAATGAAATCGAATCGAGTTGATTTCGATAATCGAATTCGTGTAAATTCGATGATAGAATTCGTATGAAATCGATAATCGAATTCGTGTGAAATCGATTTTATTGATATCTTACCAATGATTTATTGCAAATAGATGAACATCGATGTCGAACTTCCGATCGATATCGATCATTTCTACAACTCGGATTATCGAACAAATTCGAAATCGAATAATTTCCACATCCTTCGTAGATAACTCAAAAAACTAAATCGAATCGAGTCGATTTCGATAATTGACTTCGAGTGAAATCGATTTTATCGATTTTACAAAGGATTATTTACAGCTAACAGATGAACGTAGAATTCGAATTTTCAATCGATATCGATCATTTCTATAATAAGTTCGAAATCGATTAATTTATATATCGATCCTTAGAAAAAAAACGAAATCGATCCAAAAATAATTTTTCGAACAGGATTGATCGTTTAAAATCGATAATCGATTTTCATTAGTCGATTTTTGACATCGATTTTTTGAAATGATCAATATGCTGTCAATTCGAAGCGAAATCGAGTTTGATACGTTTCAAATATCCATCGATTTCATCGCACATATTACTATCGAAATTTCTCATTTTTCTAAAACTGTGAAATCGATTTCAACAATTCGATTTCAGAGAGAAAAAATCGAAATGGCTCGGTTTAAAAAAATGAAAAAATTCAACCATTTTGAAAAGTACGTTGAAAATGATCATTTACCAAAAAAATGTATATAAATAATTTTAGGAAACAATTTTAAATCGATCACTCGATCAAAAACTTCAAACTTTTAATTTCGAGAAAAATCAAAATTGATCGAAACCAGAAAAAAATGCCAATTAAAATTACATAAAATTCAATTTTTTTACATACCTTACGAATTTATTATGATTTACATCCGGTTTCGAACCGGTTGAATAGGCTCTGGTTGGTCTGACGTTGAAAATGATATCATCGTCGGAAGGTGTCAAATACGAGGATACTTTATCGAGATGGAATTCGGAAAATCTGGCATCAGTCGACGGAGTTCCAGATGTAATCGAACAACTGCTAAGCCCAGGCGATAAATCACCTACGCAGCGGAGCAAAAAAACATCCGTTAGATCTCGTAATCAGATCGAAAACTGAATTTGATTTTTACTTAAGACGTACCTGGCTTCCGACTACTCTGATCCATGCTTAGATATCCCGTATCAACGGATAACGGAGCCATCGGCACATAACCTTCGGTCAAGTCTTCGTGAATACTGCTCTCTCGACTATGATTAACCGAATCGTAAGATCTATTTAATTGCTGTCGAGTACGATTCTCAGCTACCGATTCGGGACTCATAGGAAGATATCCGGCCGCATCTAGAGGTGACGAGCTGCACGGACTACACGAGCTCTGAGAAATAATAAAATTCGATTAATCGCCGATCGAAGTAACAACCGAGTATCCAGATTCATCGTGGGATCTGCTTACTTGCGAATTGGAACTCGAGTGATGACAAAGTGATTTTATACTTCTGCATGCGTTATTCGTATGAGGAATATTTTCAGCCAAGAAATTCTTATTTTGATTGCCTGCCAGAGGGAGAAAAATCATGGTTAAAACAATTCCTAACCATACCACTCGACTATCTATATCATCGCACGTACCTCCCCACTGTACGTAATCTTCCGCGTTCTCTTCTAAGATTACTTTTCGTATACTTTCCATTTCGGACCAATTTTCACTATCGCCATCGACCGATAGAGATGATCCGGCTGAATCAGTGGAATACGTGGCTGACATTGGACTACAACGTGGAAAAATACAAAAATATAAGTAACGAACATTCGTCAAATCTTACTCCCCCTCCCGCCCCCGCCCCCCGCCCCCGTTCAAAGCAAATTCAAACAGCAGATATGCTTACCTAGTCGGATGCGAATAACCCGAAGGTGAGAGAATACCTCTGGTATACATCGAATGAGGCCTACCGCTGACTGGTGTCAAATGAGACATCGCGTTTCCGCTTCTGGCATGTGACAATGTGTCTAACGTCATTCGCGGTCTCGTTGGTAAACTGTCGCAGCGTTCTCGGCCCGTATCTATGGAAAATAATTCAAATTAATTTGCTATTCGAGCCGGAAAAAATTAAGTCATCTAATTTGAAATTTAATAAAAAATAGTGATAATAAAGGTGATTCTATAAGCGCGAGTGTTCCCAATTTGAAAGAAATAATACATTTTTTTTTGCAAATTTGAAACGCAGATAGGCGAATAATTTTGTTATTGTACAACAAAATGCAAAGAATTGAAAAAAAGAGAAAGAAATGAAAAGCAAAGCAATCACGCATCAGATAATATTCGACTAAACCGTTTTTTATTTACAACTAGCTATTTGAAAATAGGCTTCTCTCCACCCCTCTCCCTTCTACCCAATTTTAATATTTCGAAAAAAAAAACAAAAGACAAGCAGTTTTAGAGTATCAGTTTATCCGATCGTTCTTCAGAATCGAAATCGTTTCGAAATACCCGTTTGAAAATTCGATTTTTCGATCGATAAGGTTCGCATTTTGAATCGAATACAAAATACACAATTTTCTAAAAATAGTCGACTTTTCAATATCAAATTCGATTTATTTAGACTTTTCGGACGTTTTTCGAAACCATCGATTAATCGATTATTTTACGAATTTCTAGTAGATAATTCAAAAACAATGGATTTCAATCGATTCTAAACAGACTTGAAAAATTATCGATTTCGGTCGAATAAATCGATCGAAATTCACAAGTGGATTTTTGAATCGATTTTTTTTCAATTTTTCAACTCGAATAATAATTTGAAAAAACATCGATTTCGATAAATACATCAATTAACGCGCATTTTTATTCGTCGGCTGTATTCGATCATTTCGACAATTAGCAATTTTTGAAAATAATAATCGATTTTATAAATCGACAATTTCAATCGATTTTTTTGTAGATCAGATATGTTAATTTTGAGAAACCATCGATATCGATGGAAAAATCGATCGTTGAAAAATGACAATATTTTAAAATCGATTATTTTGATTAAATTTAAAAATGGTCGATTTTGATCGATTTTTCATAAATTCGAAAGGTTATCGATTTTGCGATTTCATCCATTAATCGAATTTTCAAATCGATTTTTAGTAATTCGAAAAATATCGATTTCGACGAATTCGTCAATTATATGTATAAAACTTTCAATCGTGTCCTAATTTCGATTATTTCGATTGTTTTCAATTTTTGACGAAGGTAATCGATTTTAGAAATCGACAATTTCAATCGATTTTTCGATTATTGATTTTTTTGTAGATTAAACGACAATTTTGAGAAACCATCGATATTGACTGAAAAATCGATCGTAAAAAATTTCTATCCTTTCAAATCGATTATTTCGATCTAATTTAAAAATGGTCGATGATGATCGATTTTTCATAAATTCGCAAGGTTGTCGATTTTGCGATTTCATCGATTAATCGAATTTTCGAATCGATTTTTAGTAATTCGAAAAATACCGATTTCGATAAATTCGTCGATTATTCGACACTTTCAATCGTCTCCTAATTTCGATCATTTCGATCATTTACGATTTCCGATCGATTTGTGAATTTTTGTTGATTATAATCGATTTTGATTATTAAATCGATCATGTAGATTTTTTCCATCAACAAACGATTAAGGCCAAAATTTCGACGAATTATTGATTTCGATTGAAAAATTGATCGTTGTAAATTTTCAATAATTCTAATTTCAATAATTTTGATATAATTTTAAAATGTTGGGCTTTGATCGATTCGTCATTTTGGATTACCGAATAAATTTTTGGCGATTTTTGAACTGTAAAAGATACTCGTAATTTCGAAAAATATCGATTTCGATAAAATTCATCAATTTATCAAGAATTTTCATTCGTCTCCAAATTTCGATTATTTCGATCATTTTCGATTTGCAGTTGATTTGTAAATTTTTGTCAGTCACGATCGATTTCAGAAATCATCGAATTTAATCGACGCATCGAATTCAATCGATACGTCGAATCTTTGGTCGTTTCGATTTCAATAATTTTGCTAGCAAACGATTAGAACAATTTCCGCGGGCCATTTTCAATAATTGCGGATTTTTTCCATAAACAAACGATTTGAATCGAAATTTCGAGGGATTATCGGTTTCGACGAATAAATCGACCATGTCCAATTTTAACTGTATCATATTTTCGATAATTTTCGATTTTCTACATTCGTAAAATGATTTGTGAATTTTGATCAATCGTACAAATGATCGAAATTTGATCTCAATAAATTTAGCCAATCGAATCGATTTCGAAATAAACTTGGACGAATTGAGTTTTCTCCCAAAAATAATCGTAAAAAGTCACCCCTCAATTTTGCTCCTTAAAAATATTTATTCGTCAATTCGATGAGATCATCTCAACAACCAGAATATTGTCACCTTCTTTTTCTCCCTCCACCAAAGCTATCTAAAAACACGAGCATTTCAAAGTTATTCATGCAACGGATAAAGCTTCGCCAAGGCCAATAAAATAAACTAAAAACAGAGGCAAATTTACAAACATCAAGATTTTTCAAGGATTCAGGGAACATAAAAAGGAATACATAAAAATTGACGTAATATGAATTTCGTTTACGTGCAATTTTTCAATATTGCTGAAAAAATAGACGAGGAAAAGGATTCTGATCAATTCTTACAATTGTCATCGATAATTCTTCAAAAAATCACCAAGATCTAAATTCCCCCCCCCCTCCCCCTCAATATACCTAGCCAATCCACCTATAAACCAACCCATCACCATGATGCATGCTTACCCCAGACACCAACCCTTCCGAAAGTCACCAACCACACTCGCGTTTATAAAACCTTCCTTTTTAGATAAAAATTACGAAAAAAAAAAATTGAAAAAAAAAACACCATCACCGTAATAAAACAATACATAAAATAAAACCCCAATCGATCGATCGAGAGAAACAAGAAGAGTGCAACATACAAGATGAATTTGTTCTGGCGACAGATGACAACAATGCGGCCGCCGGACCAGTGGTAACCGGTCTCGTTCCAGTACTAGCCCTTCTGATAGGAGGATAAGGCGAGAATGGGACAGACGTAAGGTTATGATGATGATGATGATGATGATGAATTCCGTCTGCCATCGACGAAACTGTATATCATAGAAAAAAAACAAAAAAAAAAAAATCAAACACACGTCTCTCAAAACAGCTCAATAGGCAATTTTTTCATCGTTTAAATATACATGCGATATAGATAGAAATATTACGCTGCTGCGAAATGCGAATATATTTTAAAAAGCTACCTATTCAAAAAGTCGTAATCGTAAAAATTTATCGGATCTGAATTCTCTCGACGACGATGCGTCCATTTATCCTAATACGAAATGAAATCCGTTTCTATACGCGAAAAAATTTCAACGTTCGCGGTTCGTTAACCATTTAGAGATGTAGTGGTCGGGAGGGGGGAAAAAGAAACGGGTCATTTAATGCGTGTAAACGATAAATACGAACGTACGGTACGGTACGGAGCGAAGCCCAACGTGTAATTTTTTCTCAATTTTATACATTATATTATCCGTAGGTACCTAGCTACCTACGTATTTCGGTAAAAGGTCGACATAGGTGCTAAAAATACCATCTTCCCTTCGCTCCTCCGTTTCTATCACTATTTCGCACTCTAACTAACAAATCAATTCTTATTTCGGTCTTTCTTTTTCAATTAGCTGGGACGTTTGGCGGCGTGACTCGCGACAGAAACAATGTTCTTTTATTTAACAACGTTCGACAAAGTATAAGTTTTTCGCGAGTACTTCGTACCATAGTTCATCACTCGAACGATGAGGTAAAATTTTCCACAAATATGGTCGCTCGCTGCACATAATAAATAAGCCGCCAGCCACATCGCGCCATAAATTAAGTAATTAGCCGCTCGACGCCAGATTGTACTTCGAACTTGACGCGGTGGCGATGCATGGGTCGAGAAGCGAAGGGGGGTTCAGAAAACCGAAACACACGCTAAATTATTTCAACGACACGCCCGAGGTAATTAAAATTTTCACAGTTGAGGAGAGAAATTTTTTAATTTTAAGTTGGCGATTCGGGCTGAATTCGAACAAGAGATCGTCAAAAATTTCACTAAGGATCTTCTACTTTTGGACTTTTTGGCGATCGAAATTTATTCTTAGACAAAATACGAAATAATGTCCTACGAATGAGCTAGAAATTTGAAAAAGATTGATCAGTTCGCTCCAAGACCAAACGAACAGGAAAGGGAATGAGCTCGAGTCAAATGTCACGTAATTTTCAAGTCATCAATCAGGGTGGGATGAAGGGAGAGGTTCCAAAGAAATTTCAAATTCAGAAAAAATTGTTCCCAACTCTAATTCAACTCGAAATACAATTTTTTGAAAAAAAAACTAAATGAAATCCTGTAATAATGGAGAAAAAGAGCAGCACGTTTGCCTCCTTGTTCGATCCTGCATCAGCATAAACCAATAATGAAACGAGAAACCCGGATTCTTCACGTTTTTATACCTCGGAGAATTCCTCATATCAGGCTCAACAAGCCCCGATATGCGAAAAAGCTAAAATTTCGTATGCGGACAAAAAAATGGCGTTTCAATTTGAAATATAGATGAAAAAATTAGCGCCGACTAAAAACATTCGTATTTTTGAAAAATAAACTTCCGAGATATTCAAAAATTTGTCCGATCACTCGAAACAATCGAATAATTACGTCAAAAAAATTGTTTTCCAAAAATTTACTTTTTTGGACGTACGAGCGTCAGTCCATTTTTTTATATTAAATCAAAATATTTTTGGAAAAATGTTGAAAAAATCTTGCGAGAATTCGTCAATTTCTCTCGGTGTACCGATTTTTACCATTTTTTTCAAAATGTGTCTTCGAGGTATGAAAATTCTCAATTTTTGAATAGAAAAATCAAAATTTCGTCATTTTTTAAACATATTTTTTTACACTCTTCCAACTTCTTCCGACAAAAAATATCAAAATTTCGTCAATTTCGTAATTTTTCAACATTTCTGACATTTTTTTAGCTTTTTAGGTAAAAAGTTTCAAAGAAGAGGAAAAATTAAAAATTTCGTATATTTTAAAAAGTTTGCCAATATTTTTTCAAAAAACTTCAATTTTGTCATTCTTTATCATTTTTGATGTTTATTCAACATATTTTCTGAAAAAACAAATTTCGGATAAAAAAAAAATCAAAATTTTGTCATTCTTAAACATTTTTTTACGTTTTTTCAACTTTTTCGATAAAATAGATCAAAATTTTGCCAATTTTGTCATTTTCGTCATTTTTCAACATTTCTGACGTTTTTTTATTTTTTAAAAAAAAAATTTCAAATTTGAAGAGGAAGAATTAAAAAATTCATTTTTCAAACAGTTTTCCAACTTTTTTAAAAAAAAGTTCTAATTTGTCATTTTTCATCATTTTTGACATTCAGTCAACATTGAAAAAAAATTGAAATTTTGTAATTTTTTCAGCATTTTTTTTACATATTTTTAACCTTTTCCGACAAAAAAGATCAAAATTTCGCCATTTTCGTCATTTTTCAACATTTCTAATATTTTCTTAGTTTTTTTAGGCAAAAAATTTCAAATTTGAAAGGGATAAAAAATTAAAAATTGCATTTTCAAAGTTTTCCAACTATTTTTCAAAAAAATCTCAATTTTGTAATTTTTCATCATTTTTGACATTTACTCAACATTTTGGGGAAATCAAATTTGGTACAGAAAAAATCAAAATTTCGTCATTTTTGAAAAAAAGTTCAAATTTGGGATGGAAAAATTTCAAAAATTTATCACTTTTTCAATTTTTTTGGGAAATAGGAAATCTTGCGATTGTTCGCCAGTTTTTACCAAATGGACCAATTTTGACCATTTTTAGCTATTTTTTTTTAGTTAAAGTTTATTTTTGACGTATAAAGGTGTCATCAAACATCCGAGTCCAAAAAATGTCAAATTTGGGACAGAAAAAATCAAATTTTGATATTTTGTAAAAATTAGAAAATCTTGGGATAGTTTGCCAGCCTCTTCTAATGGACCAATTCAGATCACTGTGTTTTCGAAATGTTTCTGTTGACCTGTAGATGTGCCATCGAGCATCAAGGTCCAAAAATTTTCAAGTTTGAGGTGGGCTTTAAAATAATTTCATTGAAAAAAATCAGAAAAGTTCTCTCAACAGTGAAACGTCATTCGAAATTTTTAATCGGTTATTAAATTTTACGAGTTTTGACCCCCTCCCCCCCCCCTCATCCCAATTAGTCTATTTTCGATGCATTTTCATCACTCAAAAGAGGCTTCACTCAAAATGTTGAAAAATTTTCAATTGGTCATCAAAATGCATATTTTTTGACCTTTGAGATCCACTTTTGGGGCAAATATGGCCCATTGCTTCGAGTTGAATCGCACCTCCTTGTTTCATTTGCATCCTAAGAACGTCAAAAAATGTAAGATTTTCGATTCTCTAACCCCTTTCATTTTATTGGCCCCAGTGGGTATTTTCCCCTGAAATCTTTTCAGAAATGCGTTGCGAAAGTAAAAAAACATAATTCAATATACAATTTTATCCAAAATTTTCCAAAATTTCGAGTCGAAACCCCATTTTTGTTTTTTCGAGGCGTTGAAATATGATTTTATTATTCCAAGTGTGAAATATTTTTTAAGAATGGTATTTTTACATATATCCCTCAAATGATTGGGATTTTGAGATTTTCCTTACGCTCGAAAAACGAAGATTACACTCGTATTCAAACTGATATCTACAGAACTCTTTCGAATGATTCCAAACTGTTTAATTTTCAACTTTTCAGTCTGTCTCATCTCCCAACACTTGATTTCAACACGAATGGAATGATTTTTCCCAACTATTCCCTCTCCCTGTTTCCAAAAAGGAATCAAATTTTGATCTCCAAAACTCATTCCGAAGATGCCAAAATTTCAGCCACTTTCCCGAATTCTCAGAATAAAAGCGATATTACGGGCTTCGAATAGAATTATCTCAAAAACACGGGAAAAGAGACAAAAAATTAAAATTTCAATTTTCTGAATTCGCAAAACTTTCCTATCTTCTCAAATTTTTCAAATGAATAGAATTTCAAGCAATACCACGCACTCTTCGAACTAATAGAATTTTCAAAATCTCGCCAGCCTTCTAATACCCTTTAAAAAACCTTCCCAAACGAACCCAAAAATACTGCAATTCAATTTCAAACCGCACACTCTCGCTTTCTCAATGAACGGTCTCACATCGTCACCACTCCTCCCCCTCTCCTCTCCCTCGCACCGCACCGCACCCATTACGAAAAACTCGAAAAATTTCGCATCCATTCGCAATCACCATCATGCCACCACTCTCAAACACGTATCTCGTATTACATCGCTAATCTGGTACAGTATCGCATCGCGTTCGAATTAATATCGACTATCGTAACGAAAGAGAAAAAAAATCCGATAAATTTTAATCGTCGTCGACCAAGTTTTCAACACAAATAAAGCATTATATGTAATCTCAACTACGTCAAGCTTTTTCGTTAATAAAATCAGCTCATTACACGCACGTATCGATCTACCAATCATACAACTACGTATGCAGATATCGAACAGCGGCGGCTATAATTTTACAAAAAAGTATAATACGTAATAGAGACGCGGGCGTTTGGAAAAATAAATTTAACAGAAAAAAAAATTACATAAGAATAAGGCACGCGGTGAGAGGAAAAAAAATTAAAATCTATAGCATTTGCTAGAGAGAAAAAAAAAGAATAAAAAACCCAGAGACTCTGAGAGACAACGTAATTTTTACCTGACACAGAATGACGGCGTCTTTTTAAAGAACGAATACTGTGTAATAACGAATGAGGACTGATACCATTTAGAGGGAAGCTACACGCCATCGTTAACACTGAAAAAAATACTAGACGTCAATTTGGAATCTTTTTTATCTTTTTCTAACTATCTCGGTCGGGAGCCCGGACCTGCGTAAATTATTCGCTGATTTTTTTGGACGTTTTCAAAAAAAAAATTACTGTCAGTTTAATTTTTGCTTTTTGCTTTTTGCTTTTTTTTTTTTGTATAATTATAGCAAGCTTGTTAACAGTATAGCGAGGAAGAGCTAAATTACGTATCGTAGATGATCAACAACAATACGATCGATGGCCATTAATCCAGTAGAAAAAAAAAATACCCTACATACGTAGGTATGTAAAATGTTTACAAAATGGTACAGTCGTTTATCATTTCGCATACGTAAATGTGCGGAATACGATCGGTGTAAACACGTACTCGATTCTACACCAACGACAAAATTTACGCGTATACGATCGTTTAAATACAAATAGGGATGTAGTAAATAGGTATGGTACGTAATATATACACACGCAGTCGCACACACCCGCACATTTATTACATTCGCCATATTGTAGTAGAAAAGAAAACCAACAACGGAAAATAAAACAACGTCAAAAAAGCCATCGATGAAAATTCCTTATTAAATACTCGTAGTTACGTTCGTTCTTATAAATCCCTTCGTATTTATATTAGAATAGGTATCGTAACGAAGTAAAATAAACGCCAGCGAGATGGAAGAAATTGTCGACTTACCAGAATGGCTGATAGAATTCGGACTGGTGGTTTGATGTTCGGGGTGGCATTGCATTTTCGATTGAGATAATATCGACAGAGCGTCGTCTAAATGTACAACAAATAATTATCGAATAAATTAGTCGTCGTCGTCGGGTCGGCTGTGCGAATGAATTACAAGTATGTATTATTATAGGCTATAATATGTACGAATAATTAATGTACGACGAGTGTACGTCGTCGAGTCATCAGCGAGGATCAACAGTCAATTAATAAATTGACGATCAATCTTGCTAAGTGGTTTGATTTCCAAATTATTAACGCGTGCGAGGTGAATGAAACAGCCTAGTGGAAAAATTTTCCAGGGGTACTCGGTACAATTTCAGTATTTTAGGAACTTGCGAGAAATTCCAAAAATTTCATTTTCAGACCAAATTCATCAATTTTTGAAAACGAAAGTCGAGCAAAAATTTGAACTTTTAAAATGAAGAAGTGGAGAGTGGAGGATGGGGGAAAGGGAGGGCAATTTCATCGACATTTAGAAAAAAAAAACAAGAAAAAATCTAAAAATTTTGCGAAAAAATATCAAAAAGCTCAAAAACGAGAGAAAACAATTTCAGTGTTTTTGGAACTAGCGAGAAATTTCAAAAATTACATTTTCAGATCAAATTGATCAGTTTTTCAAAACGAAAGTCGAGCAAAACTCCGAACTTGGAATGAATAAGTGGTGAAGAGGAGTGAGAGGGGAGGAGTGAGGAGGGCAATTTCATCGACATTAAAAAAAAAAACAAGAAAAAAATCGAAAAATTTTGTAAAAATTCAAATCGAAAAGCTCAAAAGCGAGAGAAAATAATTTCAGTGTTTCAGGAACTGGCAAGAAATTCCAAAAATCTATTTTCAGACCAAATTGATCAGTTTTTGAAAATGAAAGTCGAGCAAAAATTCTAACTTGAAATGAATAAGTGGCGATGAAACGGGAGAGGGGAGTCTGGCGGCAGGGGGAGGGGGAGAAACCAAACAGAGTTAGAAACAAATCACAGGACTCGTGAAAATGACAAAAACATTTTTCACCAATTTATATTCTAAAAGTCATTAATATCGCGTATCAAATTTTCAGTCCCCTCCCTCTCCCAAAATACATTTTGAAATCCATGTTCGATCTTCGACGATTTTGCGAAAAATATCGATGAAACCATAAATTGGAAATAATTTTGAAAATTGTGTAAAAATTTCAGTACAGTCGAATACCAAGTTCTAAACAAGAAAATTGAAAATCGAATGTTCGATATTTTTAAATCGCAACCAATCCGAAGTTTTTTTCGAGCAACTAGAAGTAATTTCGAAAACAAAAAACTGAAATTCACCCAAATTTCACAATTGAAAAATCCTTCGATTTAATTTTTTTTTTGAACCAAAATTCAGCGGTTAATCAGACTTTCATTCTAGGGCGGGGGAAGTGGGAGGGGTCCCAAAAAACGAAATTTCGCGCAATTAAAAAAAAATACCTTTCATTTTATAAAAATGAGGAAATGTTTGTGCTCGAGTGAAGGGGCGAAAATTTTTACAGAAAAAGAAATTTCATCATTTTTATAATTTTTCAGTCATCAAGAGACGTTCCAAAGGGGTCCAAAATTCATCCAAATTATGAAATCACAACCAACCGGGAAAATTTTCGAGCAATTAAAGCCATTTCGAAAAAAAACGAAAAAATTCACTCAAATTTTACGAATAAAACTTCTCAAAATATATTTCTTCACTCCAAAAAAATTCGTCTAAATTCGACCAACTCTTGGAAAAAATTGGCCATTCGCTCAATTCCCAACCCCTCCACCCTTCCCTTTTCCCATCTAACCTATTCAACTACCGTACTCGAAGTAGGACAAGTATTTTACCTCCACTGCTCGGCCATCTGCGAGGTTTAGACGCTTCATTAGCGGACGACGAACGACTTCGCACTTTCGGCCCAAGATCTTTCTTCGGGCAATTGGTACAGGCGCTGAAAACGACAAAGTAAGAGAAAAAAAAACCTTCGTTAATTACCGTCGCATCTTGTACTCGTATATAGTTCCGATTACATCATATATAATATAATAAGAACGTCGAGTCGAGTCTCGTCGGACGTCGCGACCGTGAGGTACACGTCGATTAGGCTGTATTGCCATTTGCCAAAAAAAAAATCGTCCAAAACCGCACACACACACACACACACACACACCCAAACCGACTAGCGGCGCGGCACTGGCGCTTATCTAAAAATACTCGCGCATACATAAGAGCTTCACGCTCACACCGACGTATCTAAATTTTTTTTTGACATTAGATACTTACAATGTACGTACGTACATAATCCTACATAAAATACTTAACATAAGTACACACGTATACTCACTTCATGATAATAGAATGCATATGATGAGCGGTATTCGAATCTTCCGCCTGCATCCATAGATTACCAGGGCCCAGAGAAGATGCTTGTCCTAATTCCATATAGAAGAATGAATCTAAATTACCGCATCTTCGTATACTTTGTAACTGTAGTGCGGCAAAAACGAAAAAAAAAAAAAACGAAAAATATGAAAAATACGTTAAACAAACCGCAATGTGGTTTAGAATGATAATTTAATATCTACTTATTGCATATATCTCTACAACGAATGCTAATCTACTCGTATATCATATGCTGGCCTTATCGATAAGGGTAATAAATTTCGATTATTTTGATGCATTTTGTGAATTACGACAAATACACGTAAAATATTGCGAGAACATCGAAAAACCATTATAACGAAGGTATCATTGTAACAGTTCACAGGGAAGTAGAGGGTTTACGAAATAATTGCATAATGCACTTACGCAGGCGAGAAAACAATTTCAAAAAAGCCCAAGATTGGTTTTTTTCATAAAATTTAGCTATTTTCCAAATTTTTGGGGAAAACTCGGAATATTTGAAAGTGGACCAAGAAACAAATTTTCAAATATTTTTTAAACTAATTACGAAAAAAAAAAAAAAAATTGAAAAAATTATAATCTTTTGAGAAAATTAATTTTTTTTCACCATTTTGAACTCGATAATGGATTTTTTAGACGGTAGAAGGTCCTACGAAAAAAATGATTAGAAACAAAGTTGTAGAGTGTAAAATTTCCGTTCTCTAATGAACGATAAATTTTTTTCCTAGGGGGTCGAGTTTTCGAGATATTTTTACCAAAAGTTGGAAAATTCAAGTTTAATTTTCTATCGTAGATATTTCGAAAATTGACCCGCCAAGGAGAAAATTAATTACCTATCGAGGAAAGGAAATTTTACGCTCTACAATTTTGTTTCTATTCATTTTTTTCGTAGGAAGCTCATTTCTCCCAGAAAATCAATTTTTCAAGTTGATTGGTTATTTTAAGTAACGGTTGAATTGTTTTTTCAGATTAATCGATTTTTTGGGCGAAATAGGGGTCCTACAAAAAAAATGAATAGAAACAAAATTGTAGGGTGTAAAATTTCCTTCATCTAATAATCAATCACTTTTTTCCGTAAGGGGCTTAGTTTTCAAGATATCTACGATGAAAGATTACAGCTGCTTTTTGATATTTTTTTGGAAATTTACGTACAGTAAAAGGAGGAGCATTACGACAGAAAATTATCTATACCTCGTAAAACTTTTCCAACACGAATAACCTTTCTATACCTGGGAAGGTAATCGAAAGAAAAACCGCAGGTGCGTAATTTAAAAATACCTAGGAAGTTCGTACGCTACAAAATAAATACGTACGTACCGAAAACTCGTAATATTTAGTATCTTGTTCTTCTTCGGAGGCGTGTTTGACCAATGTTAACGTGCAGTCGGTCAAGCACAGTAGGAACAAGCCCGATAGATTATGCTTTCCGGCCAATTCTTTCTTCTGAATGGTAACTTTCCATACTTGTTCTGTAACCAAAAAAATTGCAAACAAAATAAACCATCGAGTGGTTACCGACAAAGAAGAAAAATAACATACATCGTATAAGAAAAACAATTTCCCAACATGAGCCGCGCGAACCCCTTCACGCTACGGGGAAAAAAAAGATATACCGGGAAATGGTGCCGCGTCAGCGTTACGTAATATGACGCGAGACGCGACGCGACGTCTACGTATTGTTTACCATTTGCGCGGGATGTGTTATTGAACGCGACAGCGAGGGGAGCCGCAGACCGGTGGAAAAAGCGTAACAACAATTATTATTTCCAAGCCGCGAAAACTCCAAGTCGAAATCAGGGCCCGGAAAACCGCACCGTCGTCTTTGATCGTTATCGTCGTCGTCGTCGTCGCCGCGCCGTCGATTAAATTACAAAACTTTCACATTCGACAAACCGGTCCCCCGTCGATTCGCGTTAATCGAGCGAGACTCGCAACCAACATTTTTCGAAACCTCGACCGACCTTCAATTTGGGTAAAATATGTAAAACATAATATTCGGAAAAATAAACCGAGGCGAGAAAAAAAATCTCGCCCTTTTTACGATCATTTTTACGCCAAAACAATAACACTCGCCGGATTATTGTACAACTCGGGGCGATACAGATTTTCCGACAGATTGGGATCGATACGAACTAGAAAATTTTATATTAGGCGGGTAATTATTTTTCACGCGCGAGACGTAAAAATCGGTTCCAACGAACCGATTATTAACCTCGATCTGTTAATTTAATAGTAATCGATTAAAAATCGACTAAAATCAATCATTTCTCTAAAATGAACACGTTTTGCGAATTTTCGAAAGGTAAAATATTGATTATTGATCGGTCTGGAACTTCTCAAATTTTTGAGAATTGCCAAAAATCGATATACAGATACCTACCGAACTCGATCACTTTTCAATTCGAATACTACAATATCAACTAGATAACAAAATATTGAGAATTTTTCGACACGATCAAAAATCGATATTCGATGTTTGTACAATTCGATAAAAAAATTGATAAAAAACTATCGTAATCGAAAAAGTGGGTCAAAAAATTATCAAAATAAATTCGTCGAGTTTCAAAATTGCGAATAAGTAATTGAAATTGAGATTTCCAAAAATTCGACCGAACTCGAAATACCGACTCGACGACAAAAATTGACTCAAATTCGAGAATTTCTTCGACATTTACGAAAATCGATAATCGATATTATATAAAATTCGATCGAAAGTCGATAATTTTCAAATCGATGAAAAACTAAAGAAATTGATCGATCAGCCGAAAAATTAATTAAAATTCGTCTAGTCGAACGATCATCGAAATATCGACTATCGATATTCTAAAATCGACTAAATCACTCAAATCGCAAAAATTTTTCGATCAAAAATCGATAATTTTCGAATCTATGAAAAATTGAAAAATTTGACCAAACGACCGAAAAATCGCTCAAAATTTCGATTATCGGTTCCCTAAGATCGACCCGAATCGATAATTTTTCAAATTGTTGAAATCGACAAAAATCACCGAAACCGAAAAATTTTTCAATACAAACGCAAAATCGATAATCGATAATTTCCGATTCGACCAAAAATCGATATTTTCAAATCGATTAAAAAATCAAAAAGGTCGTCTAATTTGCCAAAAATCATCTAAATTGGTAAATTCAAATTCGACAATCGCGGATGGAAATTTCCCAAATCGACCAAAATCGATTCTAAACTCGAATCGATTCGAATCGTTCGATTCTTCTCATTCGCAAAACGATTTTTCCATCTATATTCGACTCCGCGATATTCACGATGAAGATGATCCCTCGAAAGGATCCGCCGCTCCATTTAATCCCACTCGAGATATTTTCGCTCCAATAACCTCAAACTTCAGCCTAAGAAAAAGTGACAAACTTTACTCCGCAGTCTTCTGGCTCGGTCCTTCTCAAATCTAAATAACTAGGCCAACGCTGCAATCGAACGTTATGGTATCACTTTGTCGACCTGATAATTGCCATAACGTCTTCACTCCCGCACGCTTCCCTTATCACATTTCAGTCTAAACACCGCTCTCACCCTCCACTTGGCTGCTAAAACTTTCACGATACTTGGAAAAAAACAAAACTACGCAAGTATAAAACCGCGTGGTAAGTTTGAAAATAGCGCAAGGACGTTAAGAAAATACTAGTTCGTGTATTTTTCATAATGGATTCACCTCGACAAATAATAATCACAACGCACGGTGCGGTATATAATCGCAGCGATGCATATACGTACACATACTTTACACTGTACCTATACTCCCAAACCTTCCCTTCACCCTGCCAGCACTTGGACTCGTCTCACGACAGAAGAGAAGTAATAATAAATACAAACTGCGTACGTACGTGTGTGTGTGTGTGTATGTATGTGTGTGTGTAAGCGTACACCACATAATAATAATCGCGAGGTACACATATGTGCATTGTGCAGCCGGCGGCGCGGCGTGCTAAGACAGAACGCGACTATGTTGTTTTGTTTTTGTCGTGCGGGGCGGCGTACTTAGTACTTACTTACACAGTGTATAAGTGTGCTTTCTACCTATTTCCCCTTCACCTGCCTACTCCTTTGGCGGCGACCTTTCGACATACTGCACTTGACTATTTGGTCGACGTCGCGTCGTATAAACGGCAGCATCGATGATGACGTTTACGACCACGATGAGAAAGCTTTCACACATTGGGAAAATACTCGCATAATACTTACGAAGTATGCGGTGAATTTGCACTTTACGTACTTGGGATATTATGTAGGTAGGTGTAGGTGTAGGTATACCACATACATATTTGATATTACGACAATCGTGAAAGTATGAAAGAAGAGCTCGGTATACAGACAGTCGTACAGAAAACACGACACAGTATAATATAATGTATCCGTACGAGTATGACATACTCGTACGTAGCGTAGTAAGTAAATACCAAAACATACGTGTGTTTTGAAACCGTAATCGTAGCAGTCGACATCGCCGATCGATATACGCAGTACGCGTATATCGATCAATATTATTGATTGTTTACGTCCCACAAACGTATGTGCTACTACTCGTACTTGTTTTCGTAGTATTTTTTTTCTTGATTTCTACACTCGTTCGATCGACTCTCTTTCATCTCGCACGAACTCGTACTCGAACCATATTTCAGCTTTTGTCGAGAAATTGAAATTGAATTCCGGATACTCGAGGATTCGTGAAAAATTCTCGAAAAATGTAGAAATAAACCTCCGATTCAAAAATCGATTCGTGTGAAATGGAAGAAATCGGTTATTCGTTTCGATTTAGTGGAATTTGAAACAGAAAGATCTGAAAGATCGAAAAAACACGAAAAATAAGTCACTCGATCGAGTAATTATACGCGAAACATGAAAAAATCAATAACAATCGACAAATCGAAAATGGTTGAAAAAATCGAAAAATTTGAAACACTCGATAACTCGATTGGCAATAAAATATAAAAAATAGATAATCGATCAATTGATCGATCGAACGTGTAAATGAAAAAAATTGTTACTATCAAAAAAATCGACTTATTCGTCAAATTCGAAAAATGTCGACATTGAAAAACGATAATAATCGACAAATCGAAAATAATCGAAAGCGATCGATTAATCGATTAATCGATGATATATACGATTTCCTGAAAAGGCCAAAAAATGTAAAACACTCGATTACTCGGGGAGCGATAAAATATAAAAATTAGAAAATCGACAATCGATGACAATCGATTAGTCGGTCGATCGATGGTTCGAACGAATGAAATAAAATAATTTATAACGATAAAAAAATCCGATTCATCCGTCGAACTCGAAATATATGAACATCGAAAATCGATAATAATCGACTAATCGAGAATAGTCGACTAATCGATGAAATATACGATATTGTGAAAAAGTCCAAATATGTAAAATAATCGATTACTCGGTAGGCAATAAAATATAAAACAACGAAAATTGATAACGATCGATTAATCGATCGATTGATCGAAGAAATGAAACAGAAAAATCTATAACGATAATAAAATCGATTCGTTCGTCAAACTCCAATATATATGAACATCGAAAATCGGGAATTATCGGCAGATCGAAAATAATCGATTAATCGAAGGAATATACTATTTTGTGAGAAAACCTAAAAATGTAAAATAATCGACTACTCGGTGGTCGGTGAAACCGTGAAAAAATCAAAAATCGATAATCGATACGCGATCGATTAATCGATCAGATAAATGAAATGAAAAATCGATAAGTATCGTTAAAAAAACATTCGTCCATCAAACTCGAAATATACGAGCATCGAAAATCGATAATAATCGACAAATCGAAAATGATGGATATTCGATGAAATATACGATATTGCAAAAAAGTCAAAAAATGCAAAACGATCGATTAATAAAACAACGATGAAATATTAAAAAAACAAAATCGATAATCGATTGCTTCGTCGATCGATCGAGGATCGAAAATATTAGATTTATCGCTCAAACTTGCCATACGAGAAAATAGAAAATCGATTACAAAAAATCAAAAATTTCGAAACAATCGATTAATAGGTCTATCGACGTAATATAAGAACGAGGAAATCTAAAATTGATCGATCCGTAAATGGAATAAAACGAATGAAAAATAATAAATTCCATAAAAATTGGAAATTGTTCGCGATCGATTTTTCAAGAAAAGAAACGATCGAAGATCGATTCTGAAACGCAAAATCGATTATTATAAAAATTTCACCCAATTCGACACGAATTTGGACAATTTCGCAACAGGCGAATCAATTCGGAAAATCCGCTAATCAAAATTTAAACTTTTTGATAAATTATGTCACTCGATTCCTTCGATTTTGATAAAATTTCATTCGAAAACGAAACGAAGTAAAAATTTTCGTATCGAAGGCTTCGAATAAAAATCTCAAAAAGGCGTCGAAATTCCACTAGCCGTTCTCATGCCACCCATCGACGAACGAAAACGAAATAAATGACCCGAAGAGGAAAAGGGCCAGGTTCTTGACCGCATTTAACCAACACCGACGACGAAAACTTACACCCGTCAATTACCTCTTTTTTACGTCAATTCTAGAAAAGAACGCCGCTAAAAATTTAATTCACTCGTTCGACGATTCGACGACCAATCACAGAAGGGAAGATGACACGTGGTAATTAGGCTCGTCACAAAAACGCGAGAATACCTCGTACCGTGCATCGTACTCGAACAACAAAATAGGTCTTTAGTATAATACCTCGCTGTACATTTTCGTTAACTTCGGATACTCGTACGACAAAATACCAACACTCCACCTCGAACAGTAATTACCACCCGTCAATTAAACATATCGTCGGCATGCTTACCACGTGAGATGGTTCCGAGCCAGCGATTCGTAAATATTCTATAACGCAGTTCGAACTTTCCGCGTTGAGCTGGAAGTTGGAAAACAACCACCCTTCTGGCCCATTCGACCACCCTTAATTAGACCGATCCTTCGAATTTCCACCGCCAATAAACATGTTTGTTTTCGGTACACGAAATCGAGAGAAAAATAACCGAGGGAAAAAAACACCACTCGATCGATACCTCTACATTTCTATAATAAGAATTCGGTTATTAATAAATTGACGACGATTTGGCACTGTTTTGCGGCGCATCATCGGCAAAACAACATCGCAATATATTACTTTACCGGTGACGGACATAGATGAATATCGAATACAGTAAGGTGGCCGGGGCGGAGCGGGGCGGGGGCGAGGGGGTTAGAAAAAGGAAAATCAATTTCCTGTATACTTACAAAATACGTATCGTATATAAAAGTATGCGGAGGTGTACGAGTATTTTGTGTACTGTACGTAGAGAAAAGCACTCGGCAAATACGAGTATTCCAGATTAACTGTAAGACCACGCGATACCGAGAATTAATTTCATTCGTATCGAACTTTCTTCTTACGAGTATATATCGTACTTATAGAATGCTTACATCGCGTATTATGTATATCTAATGTACCTAGCTAGTAGCTACCTACAAACGTAGAATCGCGAACGAAGGTGGTATAGGTATCTATCTCCACACAGCTAAAATCTTCCTCCTGCCTTCTTCTTTCGCTCGTTTTTCGTCTTCGCCAATGTATTATTTTACCAGTATAAAACAAAGCTTATAATACGGAAAGCTTTCCATTAACATATACGAAAAAGCATACGAGTATAATCTCGTCGTATTCGTATATACTTCGCCTGGCGAGATAAACGCTACAACTATACGAACTCCAGCCAAGTTCAATATTCTCTCCTTATACGTATTATTCTCCGAGAGTAATATGGTTTTATACCGAACTCGTTCTATTGTTAGCACGAACGAAAAATCCAAACCCGAAGAAATTTTGGAGAAAAAATTATTAAAAATAACTCGAATAAGCGAACGAATTACACGTACCTATTTTTAAATACGTAACAAGTTCGACCAAGATGAATTCGTTAGTTTTCAATTACATAATCGATGCGACTCGTGGTTATTTGCATTCGAGATTTGCATCGAAATCGAAATTTTTATATTTCGGGCTACGTTTAATCAATTTCCGTGTGGATAAAATTGCGGTGGTATTTTTTTTGAAAATAATGTATTTTATTTCAATTTCGATGTAAATGAGCGAAGAGAGGGGGGGGGGGGAGAATTTCACGAGGTTCTATATTTAGAAAATTTCAAGTGCCAGATACGAATTGAATCGAGATTTTGCGATCAGATTTGCGATTTAATCGATACCAGTAATGCGTGGACATTATGCAATACTGGCTGGATTAATGTTCGTTGTTTTATTGGTTGATTTTTACGCGTAATCAACAATTTTACAGTCTGGCCAACCTCGATCGAGAGCAATAAGCGAAAGCAGGATGAAGGGAAGAAAGACTCGCATTAATCCAAAAACAAATATTTTTTTTAGTCTGCAATTTTCAACTAAAAAATTGAGGTAAGATTTCTCGATTTTAGTTTTGATTTTTTCACGCTCGATGTTACGATTTTAGCCTATTTTCGAGAATCGAAAAATCAGCCATCGGTTTAGAACGAAAATCAGAATTTCAATTGTTAGATTTTTCAATATTTTAAGATAATTTTCCATAATTTTCAAAATTTCCACAATTCGACAATTCTCGTTAATTTTTTATCCCAAATTTTCACAATTTTTCGTATAGTTCTCAAATTTGAAATTTTGATCTTTTTTCCATTTTTATAGCTTTTAAGAATAAAAAATGTTTATAATTCAAAAAAATGTACGGTAGAGGAAAACTAAAAACTGAGAATTTTGACTCGAAATGAATTTTTCTCAAGGAGTTGGGGTTGGGCAAAATAAAAAAAAAATTGATTCGAATCGAATCGAAATCATAAAATGTTCAAACGATTCGAATCTCGGATCAATCCTCCTCCCGATTCTGATTTACGATACGAATCAAAAATGTTGATTTAAATCACGATCCAAATCACGCGCAACCCTGATTTTTGCTTGAAAAATTACCAAAAAAATCTGAATCAGATCAAAATCGCAAGACGTTCCGATGATTCGAATAACGAATCGTTGTTCAGAAAAAAAGATTCGAATAGAATCGCGAATCAAAATTTTTGATTCGAATCACGATCCGAAACAAAAATTATCCAAATCAAGCCCAACTTTGATTTTCTTCAATTTTTTTCAACTCAAATAGCTAAATTTTCTAAATTTCCTAAAAAAATCGTTTTTTTTTTTAATTTTTTGAATTGAAAATGCGATCGAATGTGTCATTTCAAAAGGGTCATATACGGTGTATATGTCCTTTTTGAAGCGACCGAAGATTCGGATTCTGTCAACTTTTCTCTTTCAAATGAGACCTAGCGGAGCTCTCTACCTTGAAAACTCAGCCCCTTGTGGCAATTCCAATACCGCAAACCAACGAAAAAATAGCTAAAATTGACGCGATTTGTAAATTTTTGATTTTTATCAATATAATTTACTTATTGATAAGAATTCGGTGTTTGGAAAAATAATATTTGAGATGTTTCGAGTGTTTTGTTCAGAAAAAATTAGGAATAAACCGATGTTCGCTGTGGTTTTACCAAATATTCCTTTTTTCCTTAGCTACGTTTTCAAAATATCCTTACGCTAACGAGATATTCGTACGAAGTAAAATTTTTGTTCTTCTTTCTGATACTATTAATAATCATAAAAACGTTCATTTTTTGCGCTTCTACCAATTTTTACTTTCATTTTGCATACATTTATAATTAAAAATCGGAACAACTTTTTTTCGCCTTTAAAAGGACATAAGGTGTAGTGGGGTAATTGCAAAATCGCGACCTTCTAGCCGTTAGGTTCAATTTTGGACCCCAACACCTAAAGGGGGTTATAAGTACTAGTGTCTAGCACAACATGACGCAATGAACGGATCCAGGCTACCTTCCGTGTGAACGTTGTAACACAAAATCTTGTCATACCCATTTTCAAGTTGTCAGTGAAATTCATCGCCTATTCATAAAAAAATTTCTAGTAATTTTAAAAATTTTGGAAAAATTGAGTGATATGGTTTTT
>FIZU01040707.1:0-15866 GCA_900064475.1 Pseudococcus longispinus | reverse complement strand
GGAAAAAATTTTTTCACCAAAACCATGTGAAAGTAGACAAAATTTGCTACCTTTTTATGGGTTTACTTCCTTTTTTATCTCATCGGGTAGTGGAGATATAATGCTTTACATAAAAGTATTCCATATTCGTACCTTCTCCTCTATAGTATAGCATTGTATAAGCTTCTATGATTGCCTAACCTTGGGTAACTATTTGTTTGTAAAAATATTCTGTGATACTTGAAATATAATACTAAGGTGCACAAATGTGGTTATTTCTTTACAGTAACCAGCGCATTTGGGTTAATACAGCACTCGCGCAAATGTCCCACTGATATCGGCGCAAATGGGTGTCACTGTTTTGAAAACGATTAGCGCAAATGGGCTTTTTTAAAACAATAGGTCGCGCAAATGGGTGGCAGCCGAGCAAACTAAGAGTGCTACAAAAAAAATTGAAAGAAATGAAAATTTTAGAACTTAATATTTTTTTTAATGAAAAATTGAACAAGTCGCGGTAAATATTTTTCAAAAAACTTGAAAATCCCTTTATTTTAAAAATTGAATATCTAGCATAAGCGGATTTTTTAGTCACCTCTTACACACATAGCTAAAGAAATTATAAATCGTAAAAAAAATACCTGTGAGTTAATGAAATGATTCTTTCACTGGATTATATCAAATTTTTTACACAACTTACAACCATTATAGCAATACCACAAAATAACATTGTATACTACCTTGAAATGAAATACTCGTAGTATTATAGTACATATACAAGTGTCGATTTTACATTATTTACCATATTTGAGATGAATATTCATTCTATAGAGTTCTTCCTTAATGAGAATAATGCGTAGTAGTTTTGCGACGTTAGTTTAATACGTAATTTTTTTATTTCGATTAAAAAATGACCAACCAATCTAATACGTGTTCAATAAAAATTTTTCCCAATTTTTCAGTTCGTCCCTTCAACGTATAAATATATTAGGCCTATTGAAATGTTATAATTGTTTAACTTATTAGTATATAAATATTATGTAAATAAAAACTTTGATATGTTTCATATTCAACTCTTGATTATAATAATTGGTTTGATATGTTTCATTTACAACTCTAGATTATAGTAATTGGGTAAAAATCCATAAAATTGTGATTTTATTTTACACAAGTAGAATTAAAATTATAGATATTATTACATAATTGATACTTTCGACTTCATTAATCAAGCAAAATTATATTGGAAATATTTCGTGTAAGTGTATTATGAACATTCAACAGATTTTGACTAGAGTTTTGAATCATAAAAGGCTCTTGATCTTGAGGGAAATTGAGCTGACTCGGCGCAGCAGGTTTAGTTTTTGCACCGAAAGATTCCTCCAATCGACGTTTCAAATCGATTAAAATTGTAGGATCGCTTTCCCAATCTGGGTAAGCTTGTTTAGCGAAAGAATACAATGTTTGCGGTATTTTGGAAAATTCATCATTTCTTATTTGATCGATAATCATATTTTGAGCTTTAATGGGATCGAAGTTCAAGTTTTCTAATAGTATGCCTGATTCGTCAGCAACGTCATTCAATATGTTTTCAAATTGTGTTAAAATACTTATAGCTTGACCTTGTATTTCTAACGGCGATGAGTTATCGGGGTCATTCGACGATACGAATTTTTCTTTAGTGACTTTTCTAACCAATAAATCGACCAATAAAAGAACACTGTTTGCGTCAAATTGAGTTTCGAATTGGACTGAGGTTGAGTTAGATGAGTTTCCATTTGAAATTGCGTGAGTAGAGGTGAAAAATGAACTAGTGGTATTTTTGAGCCAGTGGAACCAGTCGTTCATCCATGAATTACCTGTATTTGCTTTACGAGAATTCGAATTATTTTCGTGATACGGAATTGGGGTAATTTTCTTGCTGTGTAGAATGGCCTCCATATCAACAGCATCAATTTTATTACCAAAACTGAACGAATTGCTCGGTTCGATAAATTCGAGAGGTACTGATCTTCTATTTCTGTTTCCTATTGGACGATTCAAACCTGTTCGTTTATTTTTTGAGGAGGAAGGTTCGGATCGAGATGTATCGTGAACTTTCATTTTACCTAATTCATTAATCAATGCATCCATTTCCGGATCGGTCACAACTTTCCATTCTCTGGTTGTAAATTTACATTGGGTGCATGTTTCTTTACCGTATAATTTTAAATTACTCAAATCCAAACTTGCTTGTTTATAGTTTATTTCTGGTACTCCAAATGTCGCCATGTAATGAAAGCCTTGTGTGAGGGTATTGACTTTAAACAGTTCGTTCATTTTTGATAACGCCATCAGCGCGTGAGGTTCGGCACAATTTACAGGCGACCATTTTTCAAACGATACTCTTTTCGCTGCTGATACCATTTCTTTGACGTTTTTCATCAATATGGAATTTTTAAGCACTTCTACCATTTTTCCTTGGTTAGTTTTAATGTCTGCGATGCCAGCCATTTTCGGATTTCTGTCTACATACGCTTTTATTGAACTTTCTAATATTACTTCTGCATCAAATTCTTTCAACTTTTCCACTCGATTTTTCCAATCGAGTATAGCTTCGCTGCCCGATTTCAATTCCAAGCTGTCCTTAAATTTTTTAACGATATTTGCAACGAGGAATTTATTAGGTCCAAATTTCAACTTTTCTTTATTCCAAATTTGGCGTATATTGTCTTTCATTTCATCGTTGCCTTCCTTCGTCAAAAACTTTTTCTCTTTTGGGGTATGACGAATGATGATCTTTTCTCCAGCCATTTCAGAGTTATGTGGCAAGAAGACGTGCTCGTATTTGCCTTCGTAATAGAGCGTCACCACTCCTGGAGAATTGGTACCTGAATAAGCAACCACAGCGTCATTTCCTACTACTGCAACGGTCACCACTTTATTTGGTATCAAGCCATCTTTTAGGTTATTCCTGACCTCAAAGCTGTACTTCTCCAAATTCAATTTTTTTGCGCCAAGCCATTCCCCTAATTTCTCCAAAGAAATTATAGCGATATTTTCCGCGTACTTGGACAATTCCCTGGGACTACTATCAGCATCTATTGGAGTCAGTTTGGGAGTTTCCTTCGGTATTTGTTCTTTTGTCGATTCGGGCACAATTGGTTCTTGCTTAGGAGGTTGAATTTCTTCCAAAGGGGGTTCTTTTTCGCCCCTGAAAAAATTTACGTTTTTCTTTTGCGAGCCAGGGTTGATCCCTGTTACGTCTTGACGGATGTTATTTTTGCTTTTATTGGGTTTACTTTGCTTATTGGATGATAGATTTGCCTCATCCGGTGTTTTATTAGGTATATTTTTCGATTCTCGAGGAACTTCTTTTCCAGCTTGGGGTATTTCTTTGTTGTCGATGGTGTGTGAGCTTTGTGGTTTTAAGACGTCTTGATCTTCGGATAGTAAAGGTATTTTTTCATTGGATGTTGATGGATCTACTTTCGTTTTTATTCGTTTTCTGAATCCTGATTTCAGTTTTCTACCTTGTGCAGCTGTAAATTGAAAGGAAAAAAGGGGAAACATTAGGAAATAGATTATCTCAATAAAAATTTCAATTTGTTGCGAGTCAATCCAAAATTTTTGGGATATTTTTGTATTAATTACTAAATCAGGTGAAAATTTGAAAAGATTCAATTATTTTTCCAAGCAAAAATTTTTTTCATTAAAATTGAGGAATTTTCTCAATTGAAAAAAAAGCGACAAAAAATTTCATTTTCAATTTGGCCCAAAGGGTACAATCCAAAAAATTCAAGGATGGAAAATTCCCATTGGATTGTCTCAATATCATACTGAAAAAAATCATTCAAATTAAGCATACTTTAAATGTGCCTAACTTACGGCTTGATCCGATGTCAGCTGGATTATTTGAATGCGCATTTTCATGTGGTTTCTGCGACTTTGGTTTCGGTGAGTTGCCCCCATCCAAACCTGCATTTGATCGTCTATCCACCAAAGGAATAAATTCTACCCCATGCGAAGTATCTCTGAAGTTACGACTCGCATGTGCGAAAGAAAGTCGCCCTCCTAAGATCATTCCATTAATCATGGCATAATAAAGATGTGGCGAACTCAGATCTTCGCCATTTTCTACAGCAGCTTTATACATTAAACTGGCTGACCCGAGCATCGCAGTAGCTCCTGCTGTCATCGCAAGTGCACTCGTTGTAATTGGGTGAACACGAGCTGTATTTTGCCAAATTTGTTTCGACATCAGTTTCTTTCCAGATTCTCCATTTTGGATCATATTCTTCATAATAGAAAACACAGTCTCCATTTTATTTCCTTTCACAAGCTTATTGTAGGTGCTTCGGGTTTTCCATGCGTTTTTGATGATTTTGCCGTGGGATAGGAAAAATTTAGGGGCTTCTTTCATAAACATTGGCAAATCTGGAGCGACTGCGAATGCATCCAACATCCCAGCATACATGGCTGGACTGCTCCAATCCCAATTAGCATGATGACCATTCAGATAGAATACTCCTCCTCCTGTGGCAGCTGTACCAGCTAAAAATACGCCTTTTGCTGCGTATGAAGATAATTTAGAGTAAAATATTCCAGCACTGTGGACGCCTCCGGCTAATCCTGATCCTACACCAAATCCTTGAAATGCTGCGTTTAATGTAGCTGCATTCAAAGTCCATTTTGCCGGATTCCATTTATTACCATTTGCAACCGCAATGTTCACATATGCACCTCCTAATCCTAGAGCTATAGTAAGACTATACGCCACTGTTGATGATGCACCTAGTGCCGAAAATGCAGCAACAGAGCCGACAAATCCCACTGGTAATAAAGCTCCGCCAATTCCGCCTCCTATCACTCCTACCCAGGTTTTTGTGTCCCATTTCCATTTGAAAATATTTAATTGATTGTTAGCAGCTGCTCCTCCGAGATATGCTCCAATCAAACCAAAACGAATCATCAATGGTATGAGTATCAAGAAGGCTATTTCTCCGCTTGGATCGATCATCGATATCGGCGAATTGCCAGCGTATTTGTAGGGACTGAAGTATTGCTCTCTTGGATCCATTTGATAGAAACGACCAATACTGGGATCGTAAAAGCGCGCGTGAAAATTATACAAACCGGTTTCTTCGTCGAATTCTTGACCTGTGTAAAGATAGGAAATGTGTGATTCTGGGTTATTTCCAAATTTTCGCATGAGATTGCCGTAAGGGAGGTAATCGTAGGCTGCTACTACTTCGTCGCCCCTTATCACCAATCTTATTGAACCTTCGTGATCGGAGAATACGCTGAAGAATTCATCACGACGGATGAACCCAAGTAATCCTCTAGGTCCATAGATATAACTTGTGATTAGGACGTCTGGTGGCAAATCTGGGGAAGCATAAGTCCATTTTTCTTCAACCAAAGTTCTTCCTGATTCATCTCTTATGTAATGTGTTTTGGTGATGATGTCTCCACTTTTGTTGATGACTTTTTTCAAGATTCGTTCACCCTGAACGTCATAATGAAATATTATACTCCTGCCATCGACGAGTTGTATCTTAACCGGTCGATTTGAAACGACGTTATATTCAATATTTTGTATTCCTTTGTGTGGAGCTTGGATCACATTTCCTCTGATGTCATGCTTCATACTGAAATTTTTGGAAGAATCTGTCGAAGAGAATGACTGATATTTTATATTGTTGATCTGATTGGTATTGTCAGTATAATCCAACTCATACCGATCAAATCCAGTATAGAAGAGTTTGTGGTTACCATTGGCATCTATTTCATAAGATTCTACATCGAACTCTCCCTCTCCCAATTGTTTTGCAAAATGTTCTTGTAAAACTCGAATTATATCGGAAATGTGAGGCTGATATTTTTTCAAAATTCTAACAAATTCTTCGGTAAAAGGATTTTTGAGGTAGTCGGTTTTCCCCAACGTATTCATAATATCTTGTATCAATTTTTTGACATAGGCTTCATCCATGTCCATGTTCCATTTACTGAGTGCCGTTCTCAAGTTGGACTCCATCGACGATATGTCTTGATTTTGAGCTACACATGAAGCTAACATTCTTTGCAAAGAATGTTCGTATTTTCTATAAGTAGTGTTGATACGTCCAAGATCGTGAAATAAAGAACGAATGAATGATTTGCCTCGTTTACCATGAGCAAAGGATAAATTTACTTTTTCATTATTCTCTATTATGTACCCCGCGTTATGTAGGGTCTGCCAAATATCACGAGATACTGTACTATTCAACCCTGGAATTTCTTTGGTGAATGTTTCAGGTTGAAAAGGCGTTGGCATTTCTTTACCAACAAAATACTTGGCTTTAGTTAATTCCTGTTGATTGCCATAATCATAGGAATGCCCGTAACTGGATGGGAAGCCATTCATTCCCAGAATGTTTTGAATACGACGACTTCCTACTCCTAAGGTGCAAACCATTGGAAAATCTGGGGCCAATTGAGGATAAAATTGCTTAACTTGGCGATTCTCAGTGTTCAAGTATCCAGCCTCCTTAAGTTTCTGGAAGCAGACCTGCGATTCGTTAGGAGTAATTCCTGGACCGACGAATGACTTCTCGTCAAGATTTAAATTCTCATCGTCACAGTATTCATGCCATGTGGCTTCAAATTTGGTCGATGTTACTGTTCCGTCACCATTCCCAGGACCTCCGTAACTTTTATCTGTATAGGAGATCTCTTCAGTTAAAAATTTATCTTGTATATGGGTTAAAAAACCAACAGAATTGTAACCAAAACGTCGAGTATAGGATTTTTCAATATTTCCTGGCAAATACTGCTCACTATCCACCTGTCCAGCGGCATTGTAAGTGAAACTCGCCAGTAAATTTTCATCTCCAACTTCAATTTCAACAATTTGACCTAGTTTATTGTATTTGTAAACTAGATTCATCGATTCTCCGCGATAATCTACCGGATATTTCATCCCTACCACCTTTCCAGCCACGTATTGTTTATCCATTGAGGTCATTTGCGGGATTCCATCGTCTTGGGAAGGAAATATAATGCGTTTGCTCAATGTTTCTTCATCCAAGTTGAAAACTGATTCTTCTATCAGCGGATCTCCTTCGTTATAAGTGATGGTTGTTTTGGTTTTTTTCCTCAAGAGAGGTTCTCGTTCGAAATCACTGTAATGGAATTGTTGATACGGTCGAGTATTATTCCTAGGAATTTTTGAATTCATCAGCTCCTCTTTAGTGTACTTCTGTGTTAGTTCTCTTGTTTCACTTAATCTGTCGAATTCGTCGTAGATGAAATATGCGATGTTTTCCAATTGGTCATCTCGATTGTGAAATAGGGTAAATTTCAGTAAATCTTCTTCGTATATGTGTTCTACTTTTGGGGAATCCGGCGTTTGTTTTGCGACTATTTTGTCATTAGTGTCGTAAGTCATGAATGTTCCCATAGATTTTTGCAGAGAATTATTTTCTAGAGATATTTTTTGGTTTGGGGAAACAATCTGCAATAGGGCTTCTACTTTTTCGTGATATGAAGGTGGAAGTATTTTTATCAGACGTCCATTTCCGTCATATTCGTAGGTGCTGAGTACATCCCCTCTGCCTGGAATTTCTTCATAATGAACAATTCTGTTTTTCATGCTGTCCAATACAGTAATATGTTTTATTTTATTCGATTTGTATTCTACCTGATGAGTGTAGTTTTTTGAAGTGGGGTAAAAATTGTTTATGTATAAGTTATCGCATGAAGAAGAGAATCGCTTGGCATATGGACCATAGATGGAGAATTCTTTACCGGGCAACCCTACGATGCTTTTTTCACTTGTAGGGTTATTGAAATATTTCGTTTGACTGAATCCGTATTCTCCAATCGTCTCCGTGGCTTTCCCTTTCAATTGTCCTGATTTCCATACTGAATCTTCATAATACGGATTTCGATTTGTAACAAAATCTGGATGGTAAGAAAGCAAAGATTGGGTATTAGATCTCAATAAACGAGCAGGTTGAGTAGTGATGGCTTGCCTGCCTAGTTCGTCGAAGAGGTATTCAGTCACAATGATGTGACTATCATTTTCCAGTTTGATTTCTTGTACTTTTTCTTGTAGTGAATTGTAGTAAGTTGTTTGAATGCTAGGTTTATTGAAAACAATGACATCGGATAGTTTTACATTTCCATATGCACTCATTGAACTTATTGATGAGTTGTTTGAAGGACCATCGTAATACAAGCCTCCGTCTATCCAAACAAATAAACGAGTATTTTCAACAACAATGAGAATTTCAGAACTCAAAGACATTTTTGATCTTGTATCCAAAAATATGAATTCAGCATTGGTCCCAGAACTCTTGAATGTAACGTGGTTTCCAAATTTCAAGAACGAATATTGGGTATCTAAGGTCAAGCACATTCCGACACCAAAAGATTTTGGATCCATCGCCAATACATTCAAATACAAATCGTTCTGATTTGAAGTTGTGTGCTGCAACTGATTTGGTGAGATCTGCCATGCTTCAGTGTTCTCAATTCTCCATGCATTTTTGAACGAATAAGGGGCAAAACTTTCATAATACGCTACGTCTGGATGAATCTGCGTGATGCTGTTTAGTTTTGTTAACCTGCCAACACTGGATGCTTTGCTGTAAATGCTGAATTCTTTAAGATGTCCGTATCCATCAATGGTTCCAATTTCTTTGTTGTGATTATCATAGATGTATCTTTTGATCAATCCATCGTGACGGATTTCTTCTTTAATTTGCATGTTCTTGGCATCATATACGGTGCCTTGAAAGAGACTGTTTAACGGAGAGAATCGAATATGATCAATATCGATTGTTGAATCTTCGCTTGGTCTGACCACAATGAATGTTTTGAGTGGTTTACTCATTTCTTCAGATTGGACCGAATTTGTATAATAATTTGGTATCTCCTTGGCTGCTGAGAAGTCTACAAGAACTTCTAAATAATACCAATTGTCGAGTTGATATTTGACCTCTCCTATCCGAGTGTACTCGTATATTTCACCGTTACTTTCCAGTTGAATATTTGCTGTGAGGAAAGGTCCTATGGCGTCTTCATTCAAGGTTTCATTATGAGGTCGTATCCAACAAGAAGCGATATAATTTTGGAATTGTCGTTTAGGTTGGAAGGTACCATAAAGAATACTGTCTGATAATTTCAGATGGTTTTGTCCCGTATGAGAAAATTCATTTTTTACTATGTTTTTTTCATTAAAGACCCATTTTCTGGCTTTACTTTGAGGACCAATTCGGTTTATTTCGTATTCTTCGAAGCCATAGTATGAAGCTTCTTCATCTGTTATGCTGCTTGTGAAAAATTCTGCCACTTTGAATTTTCCTGATGCGTCAAAAATTGTCCCATTTGAAAAAAGATTCGCTTGATCGGTTGATGTATTGTTGCCTTTCTTGGGATTCTTGAATTCCAACGATTGAGTTTTAACTAGGCTATTTTGCCCGTTGTAAAACTTTCTTTGGGCTTGTGATCTATTTTCTTGAATCCATCCAAAAGAAGCCCTGTCATTTCCAGGTATAATGGATACATCTTCGTAGTATATTGCATTATTGATAACTTTGGGTTCCTTGTACTCGTATGCAGTTCTGCGTATATCACTTCCATCAAAATGCAACGTCATTTTCGTGATTACCAGATTTGGTAGTAATCTGTTTAACCCCAGGGTTTGACGGAACACCAAAGTATATGATTTCTTATCTGCACCTTGATAATTTTCAATGCTGCTTACCAGCATTTGATAATTACTCCAAGAAGTCAATTGCTCGTAACTAGGTAACGAAACAATCTTTTCAAATTTCCCATCATTGGTAAATTCAATCATCTGTGGTGTAGATTTCCCCTGATAAGCTAAGTAAACAGGATAAGCATTGTAAACGTCTTGGAAATTGGTTACTTCCAAATCCACCAAGTTTCTGCCAAGTTTTTTCTCATCAGTACCTTCGTGAAGTTTGATGGATGAATTTTTATTTTGCTTGGAGAAGATTAATTCTTTCCCCAGCATTATGGAGTTTTTTTCACCTAGCTTTGTTTTCATTGAGACTTGATCTTTTTTCCATATAACACCTGTAAAGGTGAATGAATGATTTCCACAAAAGGTCGTTGGCAAGCTCAACGAGGTTACAAATTCCAACGGATTTAAAAGGAAAGTGCTGTTGGATGATTTTTCAACACTTTGAATGGTTTGACTTTTAGCCATTTCTATTGCAAAATCTCTCTCATCGTTGGTTGCTGAAGGATACTCCTGTCTGAATTGTTTTTGCATGTCACTGATTGCTGAATCTAGAAAACGATTAACTGTGATTTTAAATTCATCTCCGGATATTTTGTAACCAATTTTTAATCCGTTGTGTTCTATTTCAACACTGAGTACATCTTTTTGACTGATATCAAATTGCTGCTCTTTAGCTATCTCGTATTTGTTGTTCAACGTGAATAGATCTACCAAACTGTGGAGTTGGCTTCCTTTTATGTACCATCGGCTCAATGCGAAAATATTCCCTTGTAACTGTAATGCTTGAACTTTGAAAAAATTCAACAGTGGTTTTGATATTTTTTCTTCCAACTTGAACTTATCCAAAGCTATTTTCATGCACTCGAGTGCTCGAGGCATTTCCTTGATTTTTTTCGAATGCCATTTTTGTCCACGATCTCTGAAAGCAATCCAGAACATTGAATCGTCGTAGACCAAAAATGTGTTTTCGAATGTTGCCACCAGGGGGATAGTATTTTTATTTGTAGAACTGATTGAAAAATCTGTCTTGAAAAGCTCCTTTTGCCATTTTCCAGAATCCTTATTCCATGTTATGATGTGAATTGGTGAATTTTTTTCAACTGTTATTACGAAATTTCTACCAAATCTGATGACTGATTCTTCATCGAAGACGAATTCCGACGATAGAGCCCACGTTCCAGTTTCTTTTCGGAATAGATAGAGCTCTGTTTTGGTTGGATAATAAATGATGACGGCGAAGAAGTCTTCTGAAGGGATGATCTCATAATTGTCCATAAGACTGCTACCTAATACAGGATATATCGTTGAAATGGTGCGTTCACCTGTTGTATCTTGCTTGAAAGTCTTCAGGGTTATCTTTCCTGCATCTGTAGAGCTCACCAGGACATCGTCTTTTAGGAAAGTCACTTTGTGGTCTGGAGCTACGTCGGTTCTGATGTCGCCAAGTTGTCTATTGATGGAGGATATTTCACCAATGGCGTCGTACTGGAATTCGATTCGAGCATTTGATGGGAGTGTTACTTTTTCCAGGAAATACGATTCTAAGATGTCTTTGTAACTGAATTGCAGAACTGATGTGCCAACGGGGTCATTTTCCTGTTTAATTTCAGTTAAAAATCGTTTTGAATTGATGATTTTGTAGACGAAATAGATATTTTGATGGTAATTTGGGGTGGAGACCGAATACCCTTCAAGGTAACGAGATATCATTAATTGCTGCTTGATGAAACCATCTTGATCCACGACAATGGGAACTTCGTATTCGTTTGTGTGCTTACCAGAGTATTTGAAAGTGACTTGATTCTCCAAGCTGGTAATTGTTTTGAGGTAGATCTCCCTCGTGAAAGAATTCCCTCCGGGAATGGTCTCATCAGATACATCGTACGTAAATTTAATTACATTATCGTCGTCACGTACTTCTACTAAATACCACGACGTGGCAATCTTCATCTGGCCTTCAGGGCTGCTTCCAAAACCTTTCCAATTTTCCCAATGAATTTCCCAAACTATTGGATTGACTGAAGAATGCCCGATGCTTCCGTAAATTTGAGTTGTGCCAGGGCCTTTAATTTCCCATTTCTCTTCTTTTTTGTAGTAGCGAATTTGTATCTCTGTGTTGTGGGATAATTCGAACGAGTAAATGTCATCAGTGGAAGTATCAGAGTTAAATATTAGCTGAGTTGGCATGTCTTCAACGACAAGGTAATATAGTTCTGATTCTTTGAATACGCTGGATTGATGATTCATTGTTATGAAATTTCGAGGCAAGGACCAACCTACCCCCATGATGCCTGATTCTTGGCTGATGCTGTTGTAAATGAAATTTAGTTTGATATCATCGGATGAAGTGCTGAAAAGGTCCACCAAGGGTAGTTGTAGAACTGCTCTTCCTGTGTATTTGTCTACTGCATTCATCATGGAAGAAATATCCAATTGATCTCTCAGCAAACGTACTGGTTTTTCTTGTACAACTTGACCTCGAAAGATTCTTGGGATTGGCTGAAGTAATGATGATTGTAAAGATAACATATCACTCGAATTTCTTGATAATGATGAAGATATTTCTAAAATGGATGTTTCATTTTCTGTTGACCAATCTTCCGAAATTATGATATTCGCCCAATTCACCTTTTGCCCATGATGAGTGAAAATCATCGGATTATTTTTTTGTGTAGGATTCGATGGCATTACAGCCATTATTTTACCATGACGTTTAGAAACTGGTATTTGTAAATTATCCAAAGTATTTGTCCATTCATTTATATTTTTGTCAAAGGATGAAATATCTATTCCTCGAGGACCAGTGAAAATCATTTCATGAATACCGTCCGCATTAAGGTCTTCAAATGTAATTGACTTCACGTGCTCCTTAGTCCATCCTTTGATTTCAGAAAATAATGGATCATAATGCAGAATATCGTAAGTATCAAGCAGATTGTCGTATTGATAAATAAACATGCCAGTTTTATTGAATACGACGATATCTCGTAACAATTTTCCGGTTAAATTAGGGAAGAATAAAGTTTGCTCGGTGTCATCGAACTTGGCTCCATTGCCAACCTCCATAATAACTTTGATGTCGTAATTTTCGTCAAATTCGTATATATTTAATCCTTTCCTATTCCTAACGATTATATTTTCTTGGCCTTTACTTTTAATATCAGCTAAAAAAAAATCTGATTCGGTATAATTTCCGAAAGGATTCGAATCAACTGTAACTGGCCATATTGGATAACTCTTGGAGTTAAGTGCGTCTTGATTTATAACATAGAATTGCACTCCGTAATCTTGGTGTTTTGTGAGTACTCCAATTAGTGTGTCGTTTCGATAAAAATGACCAGTCTTTATTACGTTCTTGGATTCGTTCCAAAGAAACGCGTCGTGAAAAGTATTTTCATCGTAAGATTCGCTTTTTGTTATTAAATCGAAATTATTATTATTTTTAAATTGGTAGAAATTTATGCCGAAGGAAGTCTTGAGCATAACAATGTTGCTCGTATTGGTGTGATTGATTTTGGGAAAATATAGAACTCGATGATTGGTCGAGTTTTGCGTTTCTAATGATTTAATCCATTTGTTTTGCCACGATTTCAAATTTCTGTCGAATTCGTATTTATTAACGTTGATGTTGTTGAAAAGGTAGATTTGTGAGGGGGTGTCCTCGGATTTGATGCTGGATCGGTAAATGGCAGCATTTTCTTCGTATGGAAAATTTTCTGGAGAAAATTCCAACTCGTATAAGTTTGGCATGTTCAGTTCTTACTTTTCTTTCTGCGAAAAAAAAATGTAGGCAAGAGGAAGTATTTTAGTTTGCAGTTCAATTATTATCAAAAATTTTCGTACCTGCATAGAAAAAATTTCTATCTTATTTCTCAATTTTTTTTGCTTAAAAATATTCAAATTTTCTTTTGAAAATGATTTAAAAAATACTTACATGAAAATTTCTTCTAAAAAATTTTTAAAGTGAATTTGTAATAAATTTTATGCAAGAAAATTTTCAATTTTTTAAAATCAACTTTATATCTTGGCATAGGATACGTTTTTACGATGAACCAATTCGTGAGAAACATCGTGAAAAAACGACCCCTGACTTTTGGACATTCGTCAGACTTCAGGCTTTTTGGAATTAAAAAATTTCAGATTCCAAATGACCTTATGGACGTAGATTGTTTCAAAATTTGACTTTTAGATATTTCATCAGACAGGGATGTCCAAAAAATGTAGGTGTACAAATTCTCAAAAGTCTTAACAAAATAATGAAAAATCAGATGAAAAAATGAAGTTTTCAAAAGTCAGACTTACAAAGATTTTCGATACTTTTATGATTTTTTTGACATTTTAAATGAAGTTTCTACTAATTTTTGTTGAAATTTAAGAGATTTTAACGGAATTTTTGACGATTTTATGATTTTTCGACCTTTTTTTTAAATTAATTTTTATATAAATCTCAACAATTTCAACTTTTTTGACAATTTTAATGGATTTTTAAACATTTTTTTTAAATTTTTGATTTTTTTAAGGATAATTGTTTGAAAAATAATTTCTTGGAGGAGTAGAAAATTTCTCAGTTTTTTTTTCAAAGTTAACAATTTCTTAAATTTTCATGACAATTTTTTAAAAATTTAAGTACATCAATACTTTTTTCAATTCATCTTATTCAGAAATTTATTATAGCAGATGACAATTTAAAAAAATTTTAATGGTAATTTTTTTTTCAATTTATCAAATTTATTTTCGAACTGAATTTTAAAATAAATATTGGAAAAATCATACAAAAATATTGAAGCTAGTTTTTCTGTTTTTTTTTGAAGATGTGATTTTTGTTCAACTTTGTCACTTTTCAATTTTTTTCGAAATAGATCCTTTGTAGTTGGTAATTTTTTTAATTGGCTGGCTAGAATGCACTGTAAAAAAAAAATCTGAAAAATTCTCAAAAATTTGTCACCACTTGCACTCTCATTGTACCCAAACTAGAAATTTTCAATGAAAAATCGAGATTTTGAAGTATGGGGAGTGATTTTGTGGTTTCCTTAGCCTGTACTCATACTTCAAAGGTACTTTGTTTTGACTTGACTAATTTGTTTTCATGTTTAAAATGAAAATAAATTGGTAAAGTTGGAATAAAAATCATCTCTTTTTAATGCATTTTTTCTGAAAAAATTTTAGGAATTTTATCAATTTTTTTTTTTACTGGACTTTTGAAATTTTTGGAAAAAAATATTTTGTATTTTTCTCATTTACTCAAATTATCTACTCTTTTTAAATTCCATAAAAATTTAAATCTTTTGAAAATTTTGGTTTACAAATTTCAAAAAAAAAATAATAAAATAATATTTTTCAATATTTTTTTGAAAATTACTTTATTTTATAATTTTTTACTAAAATTGTTTTTTTCATTTCTTAACAAAGAATTTTTTCATTTTTTCATCGAAAAATCCATCTTTTAAAAACGTTTTGAAAAATTAATTTTTTAACTTGACTATGTTTTTTTAATGCTCAAACTTCAAGGGTACATTTGTGAGGCTTATGTGACTGGATTAATTTTTTCCTGTTTGAAATGAAAATAAATTGCTTAAACTAGTAAAAAAACATGTTTTTATCAAGTTAATTTTTAAATAGAATTTTCTGAAAAAATTTTACGAGGTAACTACATATATCAAACTTTTTTTTATTAAATTTTTGAAATTTTTTGAAAAAATCAATTTTTATTTTTATTTTTTGCAAACCCCATAAAAATAAATTTTTAGAAATTACTTTTCCTAGTTTTTTTTGGAAATAATTTTTTTTGGAAAAATGTTTTTTTTATTGGCAGAAAATTTTCCAATGTTTTTTTGAAAATTACTGATTTTATAATTTTTTTACCAAAATTCTTTTCCTCATTTTTTGAAAATTAATATTTTAATTTATTCACTGAAGAATCCTTTTCAGGCTTTTTTCAAGTTTTGAAAAATGATTTTTTTTTAAATTTGAGTGCAGAACAATTTTTAAACTTTTTTTTATTGTTTTTTTGAAAATATCGTAAAAACATGGAAAAATTTCAACAAAATTGATCAAGTTGAACATCAAAACCTAAAGTTTTACTCGTAATAGTTTACTTATTATTGGAGCTTTGAATTTTATGCAGAAAAAATCTCAGAATATGCGCAAATTTTATGCATTT
>FIZU01040695.1:0-11533 GCA_900064475.1 Pseudococcus longispinus | reverse complement strand
TCGGCTTCGGCTTAATCCGGAAAAAATCGTTCGGCTTTCGGCTTTCGGCTGGCTTGCCAGCCCTGGAGGGAATGTAAACCGGTTTTAGAGAGAAAATATAATAAATTTTGAATTTTGTTGGGATCGTTTGCTATGGGATTTCTTTTGGGGTATTGGGGATTAGGAATATAGATCTTTTATATTGGTATTTGGGACAGTGTAATAATAGGTGAGCTATCTGGGTATTACAAGTTGGACATAAAGGAGGAAGTTGTTTGTTTAGGAGATAAGAATGGGTCAGTAGAGAGTGTCCTATGCGTGCTCGAGTTAGTAAGACGTCTTCTCGGCGGGAGATGTGGTATGACTTGGGGTCAGGAAATTTTTTGCATCACGATTGCGTGCTACTCTGAATTACTTTTTGGACTTAGAAAATTTTATAAGCCGGACAGATGAATTTTAGATCCAGAAAAATTGAGAGGTTGTCGTAAGAGATACCTCAAGTTGGCTAAATTTTCCAAAAAGAATATATGGTAGGGATAGAAAAAAATCAAAATTTCATGTAATGTTGTAAAAAAGAGTCGAAGTGCAAAAGTTGTGAAAAATGTCTGAAATGTTGTAAAAACTGTCAACAAATTCTTGAAAATTATGAAAAATTTCAGATTTTATGTAACTTTTTCACAACTTTTGCAACATTTAAAATGATTTTTTGACAATTTTCTACTGTTTTTACAACTTTCCAGACAATTTTGCCAACTTTTTCACAACTTTTGCAACATTTCCAACGATTGTTTGACAATTTTTATAACATTTCAGTCACTTGATAACTTTTTTTACCACTTTTGCAATTTTTTGAATGATCTTTATGAAATTTCCAATTGTTTTCACATATCAAATTTTTTTTGACAATTTCATAAAAATCACTGCTTGTTTTCTCTATACATAGGCTATTTTTTAACAAAAAAAACGCAACCCCCATTGTTGGTTCTGTTTTCATACTAGGTATGAAAGTTTTAAACGTAGAATATTATGCTTTTATTAGTTTGTTACAATATATCGATCTAGAACCTCTAAAATGTCAGAAAATGAACAAAAAACGTGTTTTCTGTTGGTTTTGGCTTTTTTTGACCATGTTCCCCCTACTTTTGAGATCCAAAAAAAACTTAACAATATACCTAAAGGTGAACCAAAATTTTAGAAAAAAAAATTCTTTGACTTTCTCTTCCCCTTTTCTTGGTGAATTTTTGAAATTTTCAACCCCCCAAAACAACCCAAAAATACAGGAAATTTTTTTGAAAAAATTCTCACATGTACCCTTACATAGTGTCTGCAATCTGTGAAAATTTCAAAATTTTTGGACTACCACCGCCAGACATTAAAAATATTGAATTTTCGAAATTTTGGGGGCAATACCTCGGGAAGGGGTGGGGGTACGAGGTCAAATTTTTCTGGCGTGGTTTTACATCAATACCAACATTTTGTGCGATTTTTGTACCGATCGGTTCGGGTGCAGATTTCACCATCTTACCAGGAAAGACTCTTTGAGACAATTTTTTTGATAAAACTCACCTCTTAATCATCTATAAAGTACTTTTTGAATCTGTTTCAACTTTTGGCATTTCAATGTGGGTAGATTCGGCCAAAGATCACATTTCCAGTATAAAAGTCTTACAAAAATTGGCGATTCGGAACATTTTGGGGGCGAGGTCGAAATCTTCTACTAAAAAAATGTCTTCGGAACTAAATGTACTTATCGTTGAAAATCTAGCAAAATTTAATACCATCTTATATTTGAACAAAAATAAAGGAAAATTTAAAATTGAAACGAAGGAAGGGAAAACCCGTTCGGCAAATATAAAACTAGCATTTGTTCCTGATTGGTACAAAGTCCATTCTAGGCAACAATGTGCTTATATAGGCCCGAAATTATATAATAAATTACCTGAAGAAACTTCCCTAAACTTATAAAATTTCAAATTCAAAAATTCAAATTTAATTTTAAAAAAACTTTGTTTTCTTTGCTTAGTTCTTACTTTCTGTATTTTACTTTCTTTGTTATGTGTTGCTTTGTCTTTTGTTGTTTGTTTTTTTAAAAAAAATTTTATGCACTGTTTGTTTTGTTATGTAAATTCTCTCAATTGTAATGTTAATAATAATATTCCACTCACCGCTCGCACCTCGATGCATAGTGGTAGTGTAAATAAATTCAATTCAATTCAATGTTCGCTTCATTTTGACAAAAAATTTCACTCTCACAAAAAATTTGCATTGGTTTAACGACTTTCACAATTTTTGTATGATAAATCAACTCATCTATAGAAGCATTGGTAACATTGATTAGCATTTTCGTTCGCCTTTGTTCAGATTTTCACGTAGTTAGATATTTATTTGCGAGCAGGAAGAATATGAAGGTGTATACAATGTTTTGAATTATTCGTGTAATAGTCTCTCTGTGCTGTGTGTATGCACCTTGGGTCTATGAAGACTTCATTATCCAATTTTCTAAACATGTAGATGAATAAAGGATAGGCACGTCGCATAGATAACCACCAAAGTACGTGTATAATGAAACGGTAAACAAGTTGTGTTAAATGTTTGACCTATACTGGCCCATACAGATGAGGTAATTCCTATATTCTGTCAAGACTTGCGGTTATGTTTTACAAATGGCATCGTTTTCAGCTTAGCTACGAGAAGTATGTTTTCATTTTTGCCTTCTTCCTTTCATTGCAGTAATTTTATCTCGATTCCATGATGTTCTCGTGGCGCAGTTTCCGTTGCAATTTAAACCATCGTCACCCTCTCCGGCACGTACGTTATTTCTCGCATCCGAAACATTGCCGGAGAATTTCTCGGCGAGTAATTATTTTCGAAAAAATTTAATTAATTTGAAAAAAAGTACCTCGTTAAAAAATGTGAATACGCGATTCAAGATTTGGCTAGCTGAGTTTTCCTTTTTTTTTTTATTCACGCAACACGTACGAAGTTCGCAAGTTTTTAAAATAATATTTCGCAAGTTAGCACCCTCATTCTTCGGTGTAGCGTTATTATCATAATATTATTAGCCCGGTTTAAAGTTGCAAAAAAAGTTGAAAGTTGAACAATTTAAAGGTACATTTTCAAGTTTTTAGCATTCGAAGTTCGTTAAGTTTAAATGCATTTGTTTTTAGCCTCTTTGTTACGTTATTCTTTTACTTTTATTTCGATTTTTATTCAAGTTTTACTCGGCGAGATTTGGCAACGGATTGGGATGTGACAGAAAAGTCTCCCAATGGGTTAGCTATATATACGCGTGCTTGGTACGTAATCCCTACTTGAAAGCAAGATAGACGTACTTTGGTTTGATAAATTTCGATTTTTTTTCTGCAACGTAATCATTGCCGAGGAGAGGGAAAGATTGAAGGGGTGAGGTAAAGGCGCAAGCAAAAGGATCCGAAAACAGAATGCAATTATTTCACCGGTATAAATTAAAAAGCAGCGAAATTCCACAGGTTGGAATATGGGAGAGCTGTACGCTAGGCGATTGTACAGAGTGCGAAGATAAAAAAAAAGGGGGTAAAATGGAAGAAAGAATTGCAAAGGATGAGAAAGAAATCGCTATTTAGCGAGGCGACGGGGAAAGCCCCCATCAAGATGGAAACTTAGGTAAGTTTTATTGGCACGTCGTTTTTCATTGCATCTACCCTAATTACTTTTCGAACGATCCAAATCGTTGCTGCGTCCCAAATCGCAAATAAAACATTTCCCAAAAGAGCCAAAAGCAGATTGGGACGGCAACATGTAAAGATATACAGACGCTTTTTTGAACATTGGCACAACCATAAATATTGCTCCTTACGCGCGCACACTGTTTAGACTTTATACGATAAATTATCACACGTTTTACTTATGTTTATTTATACGTTTTCCCTCTAAACAACCAAAGAAAAAGGATAATTTAAAGGATAAAGTATCTTTAACGCGTTATATTAGTATACCTTTAAGCGATTTGAGCTTTTTGTGAAAGATCACGATAATTCTATGCAGATGGGAGATACGTGACTATTTAGTTAATGAATGTTGAACGCATCGAAGCTCGATGAGCCCGATTTTGGAAAATTTGTCAGTCGCGTAGCTCTAACGTAGCTTTACCAAACGCCGTTCCCGTATTTTTGATCCTATCCTATTAACGAAAATGTTTGCGAGATAATTTTCAAAAAATTTACCAAAACGAGAAGTGGAAAAAATTCTTATGTAGGATTCGATTACCTACGAAAAAAAAAACGTCGAAGCGATTCCGCGCCGAATACTTTAGGGTTTTCTTATCAAGTATATTATATTAATTTGAAACGAAACAATAGCGAAAAAAAGACTAAAATGCTTCAACTTGAACATAGCGAAACGAAAATATCTTTTCGTTGTAGGTAATTTTATAAAAATGTACGAGGCACGTGAAAAAATGCGCTTGAAGAGTGATAAAATAGCATTCCGAACAAGAATATATTTTTTAAATTGTAACAATTTATGGAGCAAGCAGAACAGAAAAATGCTACGAAGTGAAAATCATATTACAAGCGTATTTGTTTCTTGTAAAAATGTAACTTCGTTGCTCGAGTTTAAATTTTTTTCAAATATTCAAAATATGAAAAGCAATTGATCACTGAGGTATTTTAATTTTAATTTTTTGCCGGATAATTTTTCACAATGAAAGTACGTGGTTAATAAATTCTTATGATGTATAACTAAAACTGTGTAGATTTTAAATGAGAGAAGAAAGAGTGAGCTGACTTTGTGTGTTAAAATCAGTGATGTTGAAAGGAAAAAGTACTAATTGAGAATGGAGTTCTGGTTGAAAATTCGTTTGCAATTCTCTTTAACTCCCTCTGTAATTAACTTGCAATTAGAATATTTTTTTAATGAGTCGAAAACAATTTTTTTTTAATTAGTACGATTTCATTACGCGAGTATTTTGAAAAAAAATTACTTTTTACATAAAAACACGATATATTTAGAAAAATTGAAGAAAGGGCATGTTTTTTATATATAAAAGTGAATTTTTCAATTTTAATTATGTTAAACATGAAAATTGATTAATACATGGATACTAATTTCGAGTTCAACTAGAAAAACAGATTTTTCTCATATTTTCGCACCCCTCCGAATAGGAGGAAAATGTTGAAAATTGGCTCATTCGAAAGTTCAAATCTCCCATTAAAAAACAAGAGTTGAAAATTTTTCAAAAAAGAGTTACCCCTATTTATTGTATTTTTTGAAAAACGTAAAATTTTGTCACAAGGAACAACTGCTAGTTGTACTTTGGGCCTTGAGGAATTTTTCGTTGGGAGGGTGTTTGTTGAATAAAACCCTTGAAGTGACTCATTTGAAAGTTTCGACCTTCACGTTGAAAAATACGTATTGAAAAATTTCTTTCAGAATGAGGGAAACTGCTGTAACTTGGGACAGATTTTTACATGTTTGCCTATTAGGTTCCTCATGAAAGGGAAGCGGGTCTTCGCAGGGAAAAAGTGAAATTTGGTGTAAAATTTAAAAAAGTATCCATTACTTTATCAAAAAAAGCCCCCCTGGACCCTTCTGGTACTTTCCATTCTCATACTACCCATTCATATATATAAAATTCACGACGTGTCTGTCTGTCCGTAACGCTGACATTTTCCGCGACTTTTAGAAGACATTTTGTCAGACTTTATACGTTGATGATATTTTTAAAAAAACCTAAAATGACTTTTAATCTGTCCATAACGCTATCATTCTTGACTATAAGACATTTTGTCAGACTTAATGAAGCATGAAAATTTTGAATAGCCAACGCTAATATTTTTCAGAAGGTGACTACTTTTAGACATTTGGCTTGAAAATCTATATGACGTGTCTGTCTGTCCGCAAAGCTGACATTTTCAATTTTTAGGCTTTTTGTCAGACTTTTTGAAACTTCTAAAAATTTTAAATACTTATGCAACAGTATTTGATATTTTTCAAAAATCCTAAAATGACCAAAATGATGATTTCGACTAAAAATGACGACTTTGACCAAAAATGACACTAATAAAATTTTAATAAAATAAATCAATTAAAATATATTGAAAATATAATTTGATCTTTCAAACTTAATTAAAAGATTTAATTGTCAATAAAAAAAATCCACTAAATGAATAACTAAAAAAAAATATAACAAAAAATATTAATTTCAACTTTAAATTGAAAAATAATATTAAAATTGTTTTTACCTCGAAATGACAATTTTTACAAAAATTGACAATTTGGACCAAAAATAACGATTTTTACCATGAAATGGCAATTTTAACCACAATTTCTACTTTAGAATCACAATTTTGACATAAATTGACAGTTTGACAAAAAAATGACAATTTGGACTGGAAAATAAAAAATGACAAAAAATGATAATTTTGACAAAAAAAATGACAATTTTGGCTAAAAATTGAGAATTTTGACCAAGATATATTTTTTACAGAAGGCGACTTTTGAAAAATCACTAGGATGCTAGGTAGGGTAAATTGTTTTACTTTACAGCAAAATTGTTATATAATTTTGAAAGTTTCCCACATTTTCAATTATGTTTAGTTTCTTTTTTTCCTCAAATTTTATAATACATAATTTTTGCTAAAATATATTTATAACTAATCAAAGGAAAGTCAGTTTATACATAACAGCAGCTAGGGGGATAGGCCGTGCCTGGTGAATGTATAAAACATAGGGTATGTTTTGGCTCTTTCTACTAAGTCAAACTGAAGTATTTCGTCAAATGTCTAAAAGTCAAATTTGGAAACAATCTAAATTTTTTCAAATTCAAAAGTCAACTGACCACTTTTAAAAAATTTTCAAAATCGAAAAAGTCAGAATATCGGAAATTTTCAAGTCCAGAAAATCATTTGAAATCTGAAAAATTTTCCAAGCCCAGAAAGTCGAAAATAGTCTGACAAAATATTTGAAACTCTGAAAGTCAGCATGATCTTTAAAAATTTCCAAATCCAAAGTCCAAAAAGTCTGATGTTTGAGGATCCAGCAAAAACTGGAAAGAATTCATGGTGGTGTGTAATACACGTAGATCAAAGTACACGTGGGATTTTTTTTTGAGAATGCATCCGAAATGCTCTCGTTTGACGGACTTTTGAAATTTTTGAAATATTTTCAAGGTCGTTTATGAGTTTAAAAAAAAAGATAAAATCATTATAATTTTCATGAGTTGGAAATACATTTTATTCGAATCAAGTACAAAGAATGTAATTTTGTGTGGAAAAAAAATTGAAAAAAGATGGTTTGCGACGGTTTTGTAGAGATATCACTACTCTGAAAAATTAAAAAATCGCTCCTCCCCTCTATAGAAATGCATATTTTGTATTTCCTTTTTATAGGCTGTCAATGTTTTTAAAACTTGTATCAAGTTCATCATTTTTGGGGTAAAAAAATTGAAAAAAAGTAGTACCTACTAGGATGTCCATACTCAAAATCCTGTCAATCAATTACACCTCACGGTTTATTTCAATCGGTTAAAAATACGCAGATAATAAATAAACTGTAAAAATTACGTTTTTCGAACTCCCATCCTCTTGAAGAAGAGTGAAAATGGCATGATATACGTTCTTAAAATCATATTTTTCTGGTACAAAATTATTTTTTGAAAAAAAGTGCCAAGGAGTATGCTAATTCATCAGGTTTACCCTGCTTGAGCTTGTACTTATGAATTTTTACAGGATATCTTAAAATTACACCCACCCTCTCCCGAAAAGTCTCTTAAGTTCGCCCCACTCAGGGAAATTCAAAGTCTACGCGCCTGCGAACTCTCCCTTCTTGAGTATACGTAGTTACGTACCTATCTTTGATACGAAACACTTTTATTCATTCAAAAATACGAGTACAAAATTCAACTTTTGACGCAGTAATTCCTATTCTTACTTACTTCTTAATTTGGCTGAAGCGATTTTCGATGCGTAAGTATTTGTCGCAGAAAAAACATCTTCGCTGATTTGTCGTATCGAGTTGCATTAATTCAACTTTGCGAGATGAATTAATTATAGTAAAAATTTTATACTTACGTGCGTTCTTCAATGATGGTAGTTCGGTGTTCTGTGGGCTACGCGAGTTATTTCGTTCCATCTTAATCTAATTACAAAGCTGGGTAAACAGCTATATTAGTTTAATCGCAACAATTTCTCAAGGCGTTAATAACAGTCGTGATCGAAAAAGGTGAAAAAAATGTTGAAAAGTTGAAAAATAAATTTTCGAGTATGAAAACTTTGAAAAGTTTTCTTTAAAAAATTAGTCGAGTTTATCTTGAGAAACCTTGAAAACTAAACGAGTATGAGAATTGGTTTAGGCTCGTGAAAATTTCGTGTTATTGTATGTCGAATGGTGAAATGTTGAAATAGACTTAAGATAATTGAAAAATTACCTGGGTTGAAAATTTTTAGGTATTTCTAAGCGACCAAATTTTAAAAGGCTAGTTCTCTTTTCCATCACATTCGCCTGACCCTCCACCTTCCCCCTGCAAGAATTCGATAAATAAAACAAGTTCGATTCAAGATTTTTTAATTCGCTTTTTTTTATGGAATATAAAAAATAAATATTATAAATTTTTTTATCCTTTATCGATTTTGTTATAAAAAATTTGTTATAAGAGAAAAATATACGTACATAGTATGTATAAGATAAAAACATCAATTCAATGAAACATTGTTAATACACGAGTGTTTAAAAACTTATGTAGATAGAATTACATAGGATACCGTGTAAATTAATTCGTTAACATTAGAAAATATTTTGTATTACAATCATACAGTCGAAAAATTTCTCATCTCTAGAAAATTGACTACATTCGCGTGCGATTTTAGTTCCACGCTATGATATTTTTCACGCATGTATGTAATTTGTATACCTAATTGGAAAAATTCGCTTATCCTGCTTGTAATTTGAGAGGTGGAAATCGACAAAGTCATATTCAAGCGAGAGCATTACTAAATTTACCTATATAATTATACGAATCTGTCGATATTGGCCTCTTACGTTTAGGAAAGAAAAAAAAATGATATATTCGTATGGAACATTGGAGAGGAAAAATGCTTTAAAAAACAGCATTTTGTATAGTTTTACGAAAAAATATATTAAACAGAAAAAAATCACATACAATATACACAAATCACATAACGAAAATAAAAACGTACGAGTTGTGAATCATGTATACATAAACAACAGCTACAGGCTTTTGTTCGAATTTTCTCTATTTATAGTAGGATTTTGCTATATGTACAAAAAAAAAAATCGTTTAATTTACATTCAACATGTTTGAAATACGAAAATTTCATTAACGTTAAAAGAATTGATGTACGTTATGCATAATATGAAACAGATCACAATTTTGTAAGTACAGTTCGAGTATTTATCACCGGACGAACTACTCGTATTTTGAGCTCCTACAATCGTATTCGATACTTCTAACTCTTCGTAACTGTCTTCAAAATCTGAAAATAGATATTGCTTGGGTGACTATGCGATGCGAATCGGATTAGAGGGTGAAAATGCGATTACAACGTTTGCTTTCTTGCGAAAAAGTTTTGCTACGTCGAGTTCATTTATCACTGAGCCAAGACCAGGTTGCCAAACCAACGTTTAAAATACGTTAAATATGCTATGTACCTATACTATCGATTTATGGTATTGGTTTGAGAGAGTTGTGGCGGAAAAAAAATGATCGATTCGATAAATTCTAAAAACCACATAGGGGTTTTGATAACGAGGGTCATTCGATAAATATGGCATTTATCCATCGAATCGGTATATAAAAATGATGAAAGTTCAAATCTCATAAGCCTCGTGTAGATGTTTAATTCGGTAAAGAAGTATAGACAACGAGAGAGAAAAAAGAAGGAAGGTAATTCGCTAGTTTCAAGAGTCATTAGACGTTTAAACTTCTCCCGCAGCTAATCCCTTGGTAATAGACTCCTTCTGGTAGTTTTTCAATTATAACTGATGCTAAGTCGGATACAGAAAATTTTCAAAGAAGAAAACTTATAATTTAATATGTCACGATCAAATCTTTTACTTCACTTCGGATTATGATACGCATTTTATTATATGATATATTTCGCAAGATTCCCATCCACGAAGTGTTTCTTCCCGAGAGAGAATCCGCAGCGAATTCGCGGACCTAGTTTTTTTCTCTTTTTTCTTTTTCTCTCGTATTCGTTGATTCCGAGACAAGATTTATTTTTAAATCGTAAATTTAGAAACACGTCTGCGCTAGTTTGGGAAATTTTATAAATTAATTTTGATCGGATGTGACAACCGGCACGTAGTTTTTCAAGATTTTTCCACAATTGAATTCGGCATAGATATGTCCGTACGATTTACCTTCTGGCGCGGGTCATCCGAAGGTTTATATCGATGTGAAAAATGTCTACGTAGAGGCTGGTCGAGGTTTGACAGGTTTTATATCGCGTGAAAAAAATAATCTGATTTTGATTTTAATTTCGTGATTGGTTCGCAATTAAAGGATTATAAAGTTATTATTTTTCACGAATCCGTATCATTTGAAAGTTTATTTCATATCAGTATAAGCAATCACGATAGGATATCAGGCAGAAGTGAAACCAGCATTTATATTTCTCCACTCTGCCTGGGTGAGAAGTGCTCGTGTTTTTGGTTTTAAATCAAAATCTTTGGGCAGACTTGAAATAAGCTTCTTTAAAAAAAGATATACTTTACAGTCGAGCACTAGCGTAACTTGGAATAAATATTGGGGAGGGGGCAAATGTTTAGAATATACAAACACGTAATTAGTAATTTATGGATGGGAAGATGAGTTATTTTTTGGTCACTCGACGGCAGTAGCGTAGTCAGACAGTCATTGAAGAGATGATGAAAAAAAATTTATGTTACATCAAATTTTTTTAAATATATACCTATGCATGATTTTTTCAGAATGAGAGAGCGAAAAAATTTGCAGAAAAAGGCACCCAAAAGCTGAAATTTCATTACTTTTTCAATTTTTTTTTGTCAAAAATTTCTAGCAATAATTATGCTTAAACTACGGAAAATTATTGGGGGACAGCAGTATCCCTTGCTTCTCCTCCCAGTTACGCCTGTGCGGTCAAGTTCAAGTATCAAAGGGTGGTTTTAAAACTGATAATTCAAATTTTCCTATAATATAAGTGAAAAATCGGAGAGTCTGCCGAACACTAAAAACACAAAATAACGAAAAAGGTCACAAAGTCTCTGGTGCGGTAAGGGGGTCAATCGGCCTCTGGTCGAAATTCGACATTTTTTTCAGGGTCTCCGATTTGTGACGGTAAAAGATGAATTTAGAGCTTTTGCGGAATCATTTGGCTCCACCCCCAAAATAGTGATTCTAAGCTAAAAAATTCTATCTCCGCGAGTTTTCAACCTATTTCCACTAAACTTGGTATGTATGTACAAGTACTCAAAGGTAATGTTCTGAAATTTTTTCAATTTTTTTAGACCCTTACAATGACCTTGAAATTGACTTTTAACACTTCAAATTGCCGTGGGGGCACAGTTTTGTTGCGGGCAGTCTGGAAATTTTTTT
>FIZU01040694.1:0-14288 GCA_900064475.1 Pseudococcus longispinus | reverse complement strand
GAGGGGGGGTCAAAAAATTTGGGGTTTGGTTGTAATAATGTCAAAAAAGTCATTCGAAAAGGTCAAGCTTTTTTCTCGAAAAATTTTGTTAGACACCCTGTTTCTGAATAAGGAGAATTTTTATAGTTTTTAAATTCCATTTTACTAATCAAATGCATCTTACTAACCGAACTATTGAGATTTTTCGCAGAGCTGAACTGAATACGGTATTAGTTGAAAATTTGAAAATTTACAGAAAAAATATCTAAAAGTCAGAATTGAATTTCGTGACGGAATTTCAAGATTTTTTCAAGTCCAAAAAAATTTACGATTCTCTGAAATTTTCCAAGTTCAAAAAGTCTATAGTCTGACAAAATGTCTCTACAAATCAGAGATATAAAATTTCGTCACTTTTTTTCGCGGATTAGGTCTTCGCTAAAAGACATTTCAAAATTTTACTTCAGTATTTTTATCTCGTACCAGAATGTTTATTGGAATGAAAATTGTGTTTACTATTTTAGTAGGGACTTGAAGGGGTTTCGTCCATTAGTCTTGAAGCGAGTTTTAAGGTCTAGTATATTTCATCCAAGAGGAATTTTAATAATAGAAATTGACATTATGAAAAAGACAAAAAGTTGAACATTTATGAGTTATGACACTGGTGGAATTCTATCCTTTTTTTTTTAAATTTCGAAATGTGAATTTGATGCTATCTGCCATGGAGAGAGTGAGCAGACTCATTAAAATTTGAAAAATGTAGTTTTCAAAATAAGAACAATAATATCATACTGGAAAATATGAAACACTGAAACCAATTTAGGTGAAAATCAGTATTCTATAAAAAAAAGTCTATAATAGATTGGAACGAGATTCTTTCAATATGTGTGAGTATACTTTGTGTGTTGGGCTGTCCATTGTTTTAAAAAATTTTGAAATTCTCGGAGTAAACCCCCTACCTCCAAATTTTGGGAAATGCATTACTTTGGAAAATCCCACATTTTTTGAACCCCTGACAAAAATTCAATTCTGAAATTTGGATGAAAATAAAGAAAATAATGAAAAAGTTAAAAAAAAGAAAATTCCTCCTTTAGAAAAAATAAATCACATAATTTTAAATTTTCCATATTTTTCGAACCCCTGCCAAAAATTCAATTTTCAACTTGGAAATTTTTTTTTGTGCGAAAATGTTTGGAATTTTATGTACTTTTAATATATTTAATTGCGATACTGAGAATTCATTTTGAAATGGCGTTTTTCAGAAATAAAGTGTTCAACGCAAAATCCTTATGAAAATCTCATGTTAAACTTCGATGCTCGTTGGTGCCAATTTAAATTTGGTCAAAATATTTGAAACAATTCTGAGATTAGTTTTAGGTGATAGAGAAGAGATCTAGGGGGTTCACTCTCCGAATTTCAAAAAATTTTAAAATAACAAACACCCTAGTGTGTGTACATGCTCACCTACTTAATTTTTTCTCATCGACTTTTTATTGAAATGCCAGATATTGATATCTATGTAGTTGGTAGGGTGGGTCGCCTTTTGTTTTTTTTGGAAAATTAGAGGTCACGTCAAAAGGCCGTGAAAATTTTTTTGTATCTCTGACTTGAACCAACATTTTGCAAATGGGGTTCAAAATTTTAAAATTTCCAAAAATTGAAAAAAGTATTGAGAATTAAAAAAAAAATTGTGGGTAGATGTAGTTGTATTGAATTGCCATAGAAGAGTGAAACAAGATTTTCTCAATTTTTCCGGATTTTTTTAATGGTAGTTCAGATAATTTTTGTAAATGGTCAAAATGGTTGTTTTTGAAGATATCTCGAAATTTAATGAAAAAACCAATTACATACGGTTTGTTCGATTTTAGCACTTTGATTTTCACCCTAGATGCACATAAGATGACCCCCGACGCCATTTTCCTTTCTTAGAGGCTCTCAGATTTATTTCATTGCACGAGATTATCTTGTAATTTGATGTCATTTCACAGCAATTTGAGGACCCCTAAATAAAGAAAATTGTGTCGGGGTTCGTCTTATGTGCATCTGGACTAAAAATTGAACTCCTAATATCGATCACACCGTATGTAATTAATTTTTTCACTCAAATTCAGAATATCCCTAAAAACGACAATTTTGGCTATTTACAAAAATCGTCAGAACACCCCTGAAAAAATTGGTAAAAATTTGGGAATTTTTTTTCACTCTTCTATAGTAACTAGTAACTACTCATAAAAAATGAAAATAAAATTTTTCGAATTCTTGAAAATTTCAAAATTTTTAACCCCGTCCGCAAAATGTTGGTTCAAATCAGAAACCCACAAAATTTTTCCACGAGCTTTTGAAGTCACCCCATAACTTTATTTAGATTCTCTCTTCCATCTTTCCAAAAAAAAAAGTCAGAACGACCCATCTTACTACACATTAAAAACTAGTTTTTGGCCACTCAAATGATTATCTACCGCTTGAAAAATTGACCCGATTTAATTCTAATAAATTTTTTCCTAATGTCAAAATTGAAGAAAGTATGAACTGCTGTTGGAAAAAAATTTTCTTTGAATAAAAACTAATTATGAATAATTGGATATGGATAGAACTATAAAAACTTGACAAACCTAAGGGTAATTTTTTGAGTAGGTCTTCAAAAATTCAATTTTTTTCGTTTACTGTCAAAATTTGATATTTTAACATTATCAAAAGTGTTTTAACTTCTAATTTTTCTAAATTTAATACATATTTAATGAAGCTAACAGTCCTGCTAAATTTGTGAAATTCCTGATTTAAGCTGGCGCGAGCTCCTTTTCAAAAAAATCTGCTTTTTTCGTTTTTTCCCAAAATACCTTGAACATTTTGCACCGCTTTTTTTTTTTTTGATGCTTTTGTCCAGTTCAACCTTTATAAATCTATTTTTTGAAAAGAAAAGGCAAATTTGAAATTGTTGGTATTTGGATTTTTTGCCCCTTCCACTCCCCTCCCGCGAAAAACAATGAAAGTCGATGATAGGAGGAAATAAATGGATCTAGGGAGGGGGATAGAATCCAATATTCAGATTTCAGACCAGCTGAAAAATATGTAGGTACGAAAAAATAGGGTGAATTTTCCAATTTTGAGATTTTATAGCATCATCCTATAAACCATTCAAAATTCTTACTTTTTGATTTTCGAATTTACCTAGCCAGACGCTTTACATCATTTCAAAACTACCATCGCTATCAATTCCTTCCCCGACCCTTTCATCGAAGAAAAATATGACTTTTGACCAGCCATAAAAATTTATTTTTCCACACCGCCATATAAACTGATCCTTAACGAACCGAACACGAGAATTTTTTCATACGTTGACCCGGTAATCAACTATAAGTATTATGTTTATGGAAAATTTTTAATGGGAACGACGATTTTTTGAGTCATTTAGTAGTAAATATGGCCGACCTTGATTGTATGTATACGAGTATATTTTGAGTACCTAGGTTTTTTAAAAGTCTCAAGTTACGCGAACTTGCATCCTATATGCTACGCTAGGAAATCCCGCGAGTGTATATTGGATGATTGTGAAGATTATCTAATTATATAGTATCAGTCAAACGGAAATTCTTATTAGGTTGGTCAGCTATGGAATAATCTGATTACATACCTAGTACCTAAACCTACCTGAGTTCAATTCAGTTCAAAAATTTTTGTCACGTATTAAAAAAAAAATCATATGTAGCAGCTTCCTACCTATACCTGAGGTAGCTATACCAATAATTTGTATTGCAGATGGTACTTTGATTTTGCCTTACAATATTATTATTTTCTTTCACGTAGACCTGGAAAATCCGGTTTGTCAGCAAAGTATACAATTTCAATGGAAAAATTTTACAGTTTTAATTCATTCTAAAATGGGAGGGTTTGATATAGAAAGATGCAAACTGAGATGTTTTCTTTTGTCGGTGGAAATTTTAGACGCCACAGGTAACTTGATGAGTTAATAATCACTGTAGAAAAATATCTTCTGAAGCATTTTCATTTTTTTTCTCATTTTTACCCAAATTCGTACTTCGAATATGTATTTTGAGTGCAATGTCTTTTACCAAAATTTGTTATACAGCAATTTCCTTTAGAAAAAAATAATTATAGATTATTATGAAAATGGTGTAATAGTTTTTACTTTTTTTTTATTCATACATTTGATTATTATCATTTCAAAAAAAAATTTCAAGTATCATACAACTTGTATAATTAACTAAATTTCGCGGCATGGCGGTATAAACCTGGTACCATTACATTGTAGATATTTTATAGTGCTAATGTTTTGTTTTCTTATTTTCATTTTTTTCCCCCGTCGTAATGATTCGAGCAGATTGACTTTCCTGCTAATGAATTTCGTCTGAAGGACTCGAATTAACGTTTTACATTGTCATTTGACGGATTATTAAATAAAATTGATTAAAGATTTAGGCATTATGTGTTTTTTTAGGTATATTAACACCTGGTCCAATTTGGGGTATAATTAGTAATTTTTTTTTTGTCAAATCTTAATCTTTGTGTATAGTTCGGTATTCCACCAGAATCGAGTTTCTTGTCGTACATACGACGAAGTTGATATTTCTTCTAAATGTTTTAGTAATAATCGTTGAAAGAAATTTCAAAACTGATTCACACTGTTTCCCCGCGCTGTTCAACGTCATACGTTGAAATATTTTGTCATGACCGATAGTTATTTTCGCATTAATTAGAAAGGGTTTCGCCAAAACAAATCAACCAGACTGGATGATTTTAATGACGCGTTCATCTGGACTCACTCTTCGTCAACTTGAATTAGGCCAGCAAAACTTTTTTTCCAACTTCCCGAGACTTGATTCAGCCTTGAATTTCTTGATAAATTGATGTACTTGTGTGTACTTACTCGATGGAGGTTTTTTTTCTGCATTAATTCGATACGAAAATTTACTCGTTGAATGAAGAATGGGCAGTAGGTACACAAGCGTAGTGAAATGTAATAAAACTTAATTAATGTATCTTATAACATGTAAATTGACCGTTGTTTAGGATTGGAATTAATTTTCATTATGCGAAAATCTGAAAAAATAGATACTTCGTCTCTAATTATCCACCATGTTGTAATCGTTTTGCTTTGAAATTGAAAAAAAAAAAAAATACCGCAAAAAGTTTAAATCGACTGAAATTTCTAGAATATTTTTCAGCATTTTTTTCTCAATTGCAAATAATTTTAGAATTTTGTTATTTTGGTATTTTATGCAAAACGTTCGTTTTGAAATAAATCGTCAAATTAAAAACGAAGTGAAAATTCGCGAAATTGTACGTTTTTCACACTTGAATGCGAAATTAGTTGGCGAAAAAAATATCGCACTAGATTTTGTCATGGGTTATGTACCTACGTTGGTAATTATGTAATGCTTTTTCTACCGTCGGTTAAAAAATAACCATTTAAATGGTTAAACAATTGTAGTTCAAGTGTGGTATAAATCACGGATTTCATTAGAATTTAATGTCGTAAAAATTACACACGTTTCACGACCATTCGTCAAATGTCGTAGGTATTTAACGGTTTGTGGGTTTTTGTTTGAATGATGATGATGATGATGGTGATAAAGCTAGAAAATGTCAGTTGGTTTTCAGGGCCAATGGCAAACTTAAAAAAAAAACGAGTTGAAAATAAAGGGTATCGTATGTTGAAAAGGAAAGTGCCTGGGTTGACGTTTCATTCTATACCTACGGTATTGGTCGTCAAAGCGATAATTTCATATGCAGAAGACGTTGTGTGATCGAAAGAACAGTTGGAATATTTGGCACAAGGATTTTTCTTCTCCCAAGTGTCAATAAGTGACCAACGGACCGAAGTATACGTACGTGTAGTGATTAAGAATGTCAAGTTTTCATTCAGTTGGAAAAAATAAAGTCGTATGAGTATTCTACTGGGAAGTTTTAAATCAAACTGCGATTTACGATATGGATGCACCAATAATGCTTCTTGTTGCGTGATGATTCGAGCTGAATAGAAATTGCCGATTGATCATCGCGAGTGAATAAATTTCGCCAACATAGTCATTTTTTCCAATGTGTGTTTTTTTGGAATGAAAGTGAATCGACGAGTTATTTCTGGTTAACGATTTTTCGTCCGTATTGCAAATAATTCGGTATGTAGGACATTGGGCATTAGAGTTGCAGATCTAGTTTATAGTGTGTGTGAAATTATCAGCGTAAAGTTTTTTTATATTTCTGTATAAATGCTCGATCTCAACGTGAGAAATATTTTCTTTCAAGGTGATTCGAAATGACTAGACTATGAACTAAACCTCGATGAAGAAATTGTACTGATGAAATGAATATTGAAATTTTCATTTTTATGTTCGTTACATCGAAACTTGAAACATTTTCCTAATTTAGTTCAGCCAAAGTTGACAGAACTAAAATTGCTCAGAAAAGACTACAATTTGTGGTACCAAACACACTTTTTGAATAAAAATTGAAGCTTTTTTTCTCTGCTAGAACTAGACAAAAAAATCAGTTTGTTGTACTGTAGGTATATACCTATAAACATTTTTCTGTACCTGGTTGCGAATTGCTGACCAGGTTAAAAAATTTATTTGCCAATTAGAATCGCTTTGAATTGATCAAGGATTGGACAAACATGTCATTTGCTTTTGAATTATTAAGAAAAAACCGAAACTTTTCCAGACATGTGCCAACTTGCGAAAGAGTTGACCGTGTGGAAGAGTCAACTCGCAATTCCAGGAGAGAGTAAATTTTACAAACGAGTTGGAAAAGGAGAGTTTAATTCATTTTTTCAAAGAGTTACTCTTTAAAATCATGAAAATTATCATTTTTACTATCTAGTTTTCATAGTTGCTTCTGTCCTCGAGGTAGCTTGAGATGAAAAGTGGATTTAAAGACTCGTGTCCATTAGGGTGTAGTGAAAAAAGACATAGGTACCTCAGATTTTGATCAAATCCAAGGAGGTGGTTCATTTTGATTTGAAGATGCACCATAAAAAATTTTGGATCCCTAGCTCAAGGGGGAACGGAGCGGAGGGTGCTCAAAGTGGAGTTACTTTTGAAAAACACGTGGTTTTTTTGTCACTTTCGGGTAATGTCACCTTCCTGGCACCTCGGTCAACCCTCTAAAAAGTGCAATTTGAGTTCCTACACCTCATTAAGTCATTGACCTCGAAATTTAATACCGTTTATTGCCCTCTACTAGGAAGTTGAAAAGTTGCAGATCGCTGAAAAATCGAGATTTTTGAATTACAAAAAAATGAAATACCCTCTGATTGGTACCAAAATTGAACCTAAGGGCCCCTATTGATGCAGACAAATCATTTCGATTAAAATAGCTGAAAATATTTCATTGCAGTCTTGCCAACTTTTGATTTTTGCAAAAATAGATTTTTACCATGAAAAATTAAGAAAATTTTGATTTCTTATAAAAATCGGATGTTGACAAACTTGCAGTGAAAAATTTTCAATTTTTTTATTGAAATAATTTTTCCTCATTAATGAGAACCACTTTGGTCTAGTTTTGGTTCCAATCAGAGGGTATTTTATTTTTCTGTAACTCAAACATCTCGATTTTTCAGCGATCTGCAACTTTTCAACCTCCTAGTAGAGGACAATAAGTGGTATCCAATTTTGGCTTCAATAACCTCGTGAGGTGTAGAAACTCAAATTGCACTTTTTCAGTGGGGTGATCGAGGTATCAGGCAGATGGCACTACCCAAAAATGGGAAAAAACTGTGTTTTTTTCAAAAGTGGCCCCGCTTTGAGCACCTTCTGGTCCGCCTCCATTTGAGCTAAGGATCTAAAATTTTCTATGGTACATCTCCAACTCGAAATAAACCACCCCCTTAGATTTGGTCAAAATCCGAGGAATGTTCTTTTTTCACTACACCATTAGTGTTCATGTTAATATAGTTGAAATTTTGCAAAATTTTCATTGTTTTACAATTACAAATAGATTTTAACAAAATTCCCAAAATTTGGAAAAATTGTCCAACTTTATTGCTCTCGTTTGATTTTAAAAAAACGTGTTAAAAACGTAAAAAATCAATTTTTTGGGTAAAATTAGTATTTTATCAAAATTTTTGCTCTCGCTTTCCTGGTACCTACAATACTTCTTTTTGCTTTTCCATCAAAAACTCGAAATACTGAAGAAACATTTCTTTAAATAAGTCATTTTTGCTTGAAAATTCTCAAAAATGAAAATTTCTTGACTTCGATACTCAAAAGTCTACATCTTGTTACCTGTGAACCTCGTTTTCTCAAATTTTTTCTTCGTGAAGAGCCAGATGCGAAAAAAATATGAAATTTTGTTAGTAATAATTCAGTATTCGCTATGAAAGATTTTAAAAGAGTTGAAAAAAGAGTTATTCAGGTTGGAAGTTGACTCCTTTTTTGAAAAAGCTGGCACATGTCAGATCTTCTCTTATCGCTCGTACGAAAATGGCATTTGACTCAAAATGTAAAAAATTTAGTTCACATTGCAATATACTGTAAACAAATTCTTTTGATAAAATTAGACGTAAGCAATAAAAATTTTCAACTCTGAAGACCCAAAGGTTAGAATCGGTCCAAAGCCCATTTTTTCCCCAGAAATTCATACACGTGTTAACCTTCAACGATGATCAAAGGTGACTCAAATTAACTTGCTAAAAATGAGAGACTTCATACACCTCTAATGAATCTTATTATGGTTCCTGGGAGGTTCGGAAATTTGGAAAGTTTTGAATAACGCAAAAAAGAATGCCGTAAGAAAATTCTATTTAGGAAGTCTGTAATATGAATTAATTAATTGAAAACGACTACCTGTAGATAAATTTTCAATTGTTTGTTTATTTTCAGGCAGCCATAAAAATACGAGTTTTTCGCGTTTTGCACGCTTCATTGAAATGTAGAACAAAAAAGAGAGAAAAAATTATTATTTTCGAAGCAATTTCAAATTTGACAGATATTCTAGGACTGCTTTAACTATGCCCCATTAAAAGCGATTTATTACTTTTTTCAGGGGTCCGAAATATTTACGAATACATTTTGATGAAATCCTTTTCAAAATAAATGTACCCTTACTAAGTTGAAAAACTGGAATTGATAGACTCAATCGATTAATAGCTTGTTAAAACTGAGTTAAAATTTATTCAAAAATAATTTTTTCCCCATTTTATCAATGAAACGTGTATCTAAACCCGAAAAATTGTATTTTTATGTTTCTTGTAAAATGAGTACTAGTTGAAAAACTGCTTCAACGTGGTTACACACATTTTGATTGATTTTCTTGAAATTTATTTCAAAATGAAATTTCCAAACTTCCAAATCTTTTAAAAGCCACATTAGAATTTTCAGGAACTACGACTTCTTTTGTTTTGATTTGATTAAAAAAGTAATTGAAATGTCATCAACGATAATTTTTGAATTTGCTTTAATCGAACCGATTTGAAATAAAAGTATGATAGAAACTTAGGTAACCGGAAAAATGTATTTTTCGTCAACACGAGTTAAAAAGACAATAAATTAATATTTCGATACATGACTAAAAGATTCCCGATAACCATTCTTCTTTAACCATATCGGAGACTTTTTCGCCAATCATGCCAGTAGGAGCGTTGATATGACCGGTAGGAATGTCGGGCATGATCGAAGCATCAGCTACTCTCAACCCTTTGATACCATGTACTTTTAGCGTAGCATCCACTACAGCATCCGGATCAGATTTCGGTCCCATTTTACAAGTGCCCGATAAATGATATATGGTGTTGGTAACATGCATCGCTTGGCATTTCCAATAATCGTCGCTCATGAATACGTGATGCTTGCATCCTGGTATAGGTATGTTATGGAACTCTGATCCAAATCTCTGCATTGCTTTGGTTTTGCTGAGAACAACGGCAGCTTTGATACCTCTGACCATAGTATCCAAATCTTCTTCGGCGCTAAAGTAATTCGGATGGATGACCGGTTTATCGAAAGGGTCAGCTGATCGAAGTGTTATTCTGCCGCGACTTTTGGGTCTCATTATCATCGGAAAAACGGTCCACATATCTTTATCTTGCAAAGGCTCGTAAACAGCTTGCCATAGTTCTTCAGATAAACCGAATGCAGCTTTGTTGAAAGGATTGCTAACGTAAGATCCGCCTACGAAGAGTAGCTCCATGTCAGGGAAATCTTTCTCTTCGGGATGTGGACGAGTTTCGAGGAAAGCTATCGCTTCTACGTTAGGGATAGCAAGAGGTCCGCGGTGGTAATCCCCGAATGTAATTATAGTTTGCAGATTTAATACGCGATTAAACTTAAGAGCTACGCTTTGATTAACGGTGAATATGACTCCGCCGACGGCTTGGTGGTCTTGCAGGTTATATCCAACTCTTAGATTTTGTATCACCGGTATTCCGAGTTCGCGAAGGTGTTCTTTCGGACCGATCCCCGAAAGCATCAATATCTGAGGCGAATTCGTTGCACCGGCTGCAAGTATGATTTCTTTTCGAGCCCGAACCACGTATAATTTATTGTTACGTACGTACTCTATGGCTCTGGCTTGTTTCGTAATCGGATCTATGATCACTTTTATCACTTGGGAGAATTTTTTAACATGCAGGTTTCGTCGGTTCCGAATCGGATGCAGGAAAGCCTTCGAAGCACTCAGTCGGCTACCGTTTCGTACTGTCGTTTGTATATAACCAAATCCAATTTGTTCTTCGCCATCGTGATCTTGTATTTTGTACCCTAGTTCGGCTCCTGCTTCTAAAAATGCCCGAGCTAATGGGGTTCTGAATGTATTGCTGGATATGGTAAGAGGGCCACCGGTAGCGTGATGCTTTGTGTCCAATGCGTATTCTGGTATTGTCATGTCTTCGGATTTTTTAAAGTATGGTAATACCTTTTCAAAGCTCCATCCTGGGTTCCCGTGACTTTCCCATAAGTCATAGTCACGTTTGTTACATCGCGTTTGTATCATACTGTTCAGGACGCTGCATCCTCCCATTACTTTACCTAACAGAAAAAAGCGGTTGTATTAGTTGGGTTCATGAATCGAAATGAATCTGAGAGAATTTGACAAAGGTATAATTCCAGCTGATAAACAAAATATAGCAGCAAACTTTACTCGACATATTGAAAATGCTACATTTTGAGGTACCTTTATTGAAATATCTCATTTTGAGATATTTTCATCGCGTTGTTAGATTTTGAGATAAGTGTATATCTGTATTGTGAATTGTTAAATTTTGGAATATTTTTATTGTAGCGTTAGATTTTGATATATTTGAATTGAGTTGCCAAATTTTGAGATATTTCTATTGAAATTCTAGATTTCGAGATTTTTCTATTGAACTACCAGATTTTGAGATATTTGTATTGAAACGCTAGATTTTGAGATATTTTCATCGAATTGCCATATTTTGAGATATCTGTATTGGGAATTGTAAAATTTTAGAATATTTTTATTGAATTGCCAGATTTTGAGATTTTTCTATTAAAATACCAGATTTTGAGATTTTTCTATTGAAATACCAGATTTTGAGATATTTTTATCGGATTATCGGATTTTGAGATATCTGTATTGAATTGTCAAATTTTTGCATATTTGTATTGAAATGCTAGATTTTGAGATATTTTCATCGAATTGCCATATTTTGAGATATCTGTATTGGGAAATGTCAAATTTTGAAATATTTTTATTGAGTTGCTAGATTTTGAGATATTTGTATTGAAATACCATATTTTGAGATATTTGTATTAAAATGCTAGATTTTGAGATATTTTCTTCGAATTGCCATATTTTAACATATCTGTATTGTGAATTGTTAAATTTTGGCATTTTGGCATATTTTTATTGAAATGTTAGATTTTGAGATATTAGAATTGAACTGTCAAATTTTGAGATATTTTTATTGAAATACCAGATTTTGGGATATTTTTATTGGATTGTCAGAGTTTGAGATATTTTTATCGGATTGTCAGAGTTTGAGATATTTGTATTGAATTGTCAAATTTTGGAATACTTTTATTGTAATACCAGATTGTGAGATATTTGCATTGAATTGTCAAATTTTGGAATATTTTTATTGAAATACCAGATTTTGAGATATTTTCATCGGATTGCCCGATTTTGAGATAGGTATTTGTATTGAGATATCAAATTGTCAAATGAAATGTTTTTATTATCATGCCAAATTTTGAGACTTTTTAATAGATTATTAAATTTCGTGATAAGGTAAGTACCTGTTTATACTGAAATGCCAAATTTTGAAATATTTTTTGCTAAATTGTTGGATTTTAAAATATCCATTCCGAGACATTTGAACAAAAAATTACGGCTTCATCAATTCTCTAGTCTTTATAATTTTAACAGAAGTTGGTTCAATTTTTGAGCATGGGTCTACCTAAAGTTCTCAAAGGAGGAATTATATGCGGGAGGGGTGAGGAGGGAGAGGTTGACTTGAATTTATGGCTCAACAACTGTTCGGACTGGATTATTAAAAATGGTTAAATGACTTTTTATTGAAATGTTGTCTTAGGAAGATCTACTTGTAGGATGCAGAAGAAGTAATTATATAATTGCTCTACTATTGCACCAAAAAGTCGAAGGCACATATGTTGATACAAATTTTAAGGAAAAGGATTGTTTGAGATACCAATCTTTCAATTTCTATTGGTCCGAAATGTCTGAATGTACTTCGCAAGTAACTTTCAGGTGCCCTTTATTTATTTACATTTCCCTTGAAAGGAAAACTTCAGTTGATTTTTGGGTGGGAACTGATTAGAATCTAAACCAAATTATGTCTCATTTTTCTCGATTACCAAAAAAGAGCTATATCTTTTATAATTCTCAACAATTTTGATTTGCAAGAAATTGTCTTACAATTTAACTTGGGTTTCCCTTTCTGTAGCTATATAATTTACCGGCCTGTATTAGGAAGTCGTTGATTTAGTCTCGGTCAAGGATCGCAGCTACCGTAAAACATCGTGAATAACTCACGTGGCGGATTTTATTACTTTTAAAGCCCAAGTACGGCGGTCAAAGTATATACATCTGCGACAATTATATGGACATTGAAACCGCACAACTTTGGTATCTCAAGTAGTCGAGTAATCTCCCTACCTAATTGTATAAAAAAAAGTCTCATCTCCAAGTTTACGTGATTTTCAACTCGTAATGTACTCGCATCAAAGTAAAATCGTCGATCTTTACGCGAATGTATAAAAATAACCTTGAAAAAGTGACCGATATTTGTTGCGATAGCGTTAATTAAAAATCGTGTATTAGTCGTATGACCGAGGCATCGATTGTATTCGAGAATATTTTTATTAAACCGGTTTTTCACTATTCTGTAATCAATGTTGGTGTAATTTAGTCTGGTTGAATAACCGCGAATGTTGAATTATATATACGTATTTTTTAAAATATATTGTATAGAAAATGCTAAGTACATTTTTGTATGTCCCTCTGGCCCCTTCCAAGTTTTGAAAACTTTCTGATGCGTAATCATCGTTGCGATATTTTTACACCTTTACGCTCGAAGCCAATGAAAGGTGAAATGTTGGGCGATTTTTTGCATGGTCAATAACAATACATTTGACGAGAACAATAGATAGCCTAATAGAGACATACGAATTTGATGAATTACCTCTCGGAAATCTGCATCGTTTGTTAACCAAGCTAAGACAACTGCGATCTTCGGGCTCCGTATAATAATTCCAATTCGTTCCTTCCGTCAATTGATTGAGCGTCGTGTATTGCGGCACGTCCATTAGCAATGTCTCTGGACCACCAGCTTCAATTAGTAGTACCTTAAACAGACAACACGATGTGGTGTGACTTTGTGTGTATAATTTTTAGGATACTTTCATACACGTGAAATTACCTCCGCTACGTAGAACTACCCCCTAATGAATTATTAATTGCGTTTTTGATGATTTGCCGCGCGCTGTTATTGGTTCCCTTCCCCTTGTCAAAGATTACATTGTAACGTGTGCCAGCGTAATTAAAGTCGTAACGAGAGTTTTATGGATGGGGTATTTCCTCACATTAGCATTACTTTTTCTACGTAATAGGGTCACCTTTAATGACTTTTTGAGGAGAATAGAAACGTTTCGTCATGTTTTTGGATTTTTTTTATTACAAATTTTAATATTGATCACGACTCGAGAAGTTTGCTAGAATAAAATTTCGAGAAAATTTAAGAAGGAAATTTTTTTGGGGGGGGGGGTCAATTATTTTGGAAGGCCCGAGCTCAGTATTTGCCACGCGCCGTGGTGGAGTAACATTGAGCTCGGGCTTGTTGTGTTCAATTTTCAAAGTGGTCGCTGAGGAACGGGTTAATA
>FIZU01040689.1:0-19152 GCA_900064475.1 Pseudococcus longispinus | reverse complement strand
CATTCCAGTTCAACAATAAATGTTTTCGCTTCACCACCCTTTTCCCAAAATGAATCAGATTTTGCAAAAACAACGAGAAACTGAAACATTGTATGCCTAGTTGCCTACCTCGGAAAAGGAATGGAAATTATTTTCTCCTTTTTAGTACTTGAGTTTTTATACGAGTTATTTTGATAAAAATCCGAAAAAAGGGTTTTTGGTGGGAGGAGGAAAGGGAGAGGTAGTTTGAAACCCTCGAGTGTACTTCGGTGACGAGACGATGTGGCTAAAAATGAAAATTTTTTCAATTCAAGAAATCCAGCAAAGTGTCGAAATTTCTGCTTTATGTTAATTTCTTCTGCATATTTTCAATGTAACTCTGGACCAAAATAACATCAGAAATGGATTCACAGAATTCCACGATTCCCTCTCCATAAGTAGCATAATTTTTTAAAATATTTACCGTTGAACTTGAAATTGATAATATGTTTGTTTTATAGTTAATGTTAGGTCATTGCAACGAAAACCAAAAAATTAAAAAAAAACAACACTGTTATGTACTTTCACTTCTTTGTTGACTGATCAAAATAATACAGTCAAACAAAGTTGTATAATTGATAGGTGCGTATTACAGCCATCTTCCGAAAAGATATAAATAGGTAGGTACATACTACATAGTATAAGTACATATGTGAACATTCCCACACTTGCACTTACGTATGTCTCCTTTTTCTACCTATATTTGCTCACTTGTCGATATATTATTATTCATGTTTTCCTACGAAATGAAGCATCAAGTTAATTTCGGTTTGTTTTCATGTCGTCAAATATTAATAATTTAATGCGAGGTTTCGCAGCAAAGAATCTTTCACATGTTTTATACTTTTTATGGTAGGTATTGTTTAGTGCACGTGTGATAATTAAATGTACCTATGAATTGTAAAAACCCATGTATCATTTGTTAATGCATATACTCACTTGTTTGAAGAATAAAAATCAATGTTCAGGGATTAATTAATTTCACAATAGCGACCTACAACTTCCAATATCATTTTTTGAACACATCTTTAGGAGCAAAAAAATCAGGTCTCAGGTGTTTTACTTCCCTCTTCAAACTCGAAATTACATAGAAATTCAATGGCATAATTCTTCGAAATGTCATGAGCTCATTACTGAAAAAAAAAGTCATAAAATTTCTACTTACCTGGAACATGACGACATTAGTAAAAATCAATAATGAACCAAAAAACCTATTTACGTCGTTCGAAATGATCTAACAAATAATTTTTTTATCTCGACCTTCCTATGGTTTGTTTTTACTTTTGCCTATTCACGCATACTTATAGATATACTTTTTTCGAAGGGTACTTAATTTTTAATAGCAAAAGGAAAAAAAAAACATTTAATCATTAAGGTATTTTAACGTAGGTTTGTAAAAAACTTTACCTACCCATCTCGTAAAATAAAAACAAGTTTTTAATTACTTTTATGTGAGGTATTCGTTGTTCTCGTCATTTTCGACTTTGTATTATGCAATAGTGCAACTTCGTACTTATATTTCAGGTAAATAATAAATAAAATACAACATTAAAACAAACGCCGGAATTATTGTTTAAAAAGATTGCTTACCTACATATCGTTTACCATGCACCTAGACCTACCTACGTATTTGCATATTTAACAAGCAATCTTTATGCGATATGAGTACCCACAGGGAACTAAATGGGAATTATAAAAATTTCGTTTAAACCATAACTTAGGTCGTACAGTGTAAATATACGTACGAATATTATTGACAGCCTTACGGCAAGGAAATATGTATTAATAGAAAATCGTGAAAAAATTACGTGATGAAGTGTTGCGAAAGTCAAATCTTTGATGAATTTTTTTAAATCATTTTTCACGGATATTATACACCAATGCATATAAATTTTTTGAAATTCAATTAATTGGTATATTTATGCGGATTTATCGACTTGGGAGTGAAAAAAATTTTAAATATAACAATTTTCATATATGTAATTTAATTAGGAACATATTTAGCAAATTTATTATAATTTCATGTTATTTACTCGAGCACTTCCTAATGCTGATCATAGGCCAATAGATCAAGGTTGATAAGGGAAAAATATTTTACAAATATGGGCGTAATTTGAGCTAGGGTCCTGTTTGCGAATTTGTGGGGAAAATGTTGGATTTTGAGAGAAAATAAAGAAAATTGTTGGTGATTTTATGATTTGATGACATTTTTTTGAATGTTTCTTTTTTTCTATTAATTAGATGCCTATTTATTATTCTAACAAAAAACATTAATATGAACATAAGGGTCTAATCAAGATGCCAGCCAAGGAGTTTAAGTATATTCAACAACTCTTGAATATTTAAAATTTTGAAAAGCAGTTACTCACTGGAGAGGGTGATTTTGCATTTTTTTTTCGAAAGTTGAATGGAGAGGGGGAGGTGCTAAGATAGTTGTGTCTAGATCTTAAAACCACTCGGTAAAATCTTCAAACCATTGACTCAACCCATACTATTCCTCCTTGAACTTGAAATCTGACTATATAATAATCAGAGAATTTTAATAATTCAACAAAAAGAAACTTTTGAAAAATTTTCACAAAAAAGAGTCTTAGTCTAACTGTTTTTATCCAAAAATACCATAGGAATCTATTTTTCTCTATTAGGTGCTCTGCTTCCCAGAAGTACCTACTAAAAAAATTCTTTTTCGTGTTTTTTAAATTTTCATTAAAAATTGAAAAAAAAAATTTCTGAGGAAAATTTTAATCACAGTGATCTTAACGAAGTAATTTTTTTTTATGTACCTCTGAAAACTAAGATAATAGTGAAAAATTAGTCTCAAGGGTTTTTTGGGGTAAAAAGAAAAACTTTCTATACTATGATCACTTTTGATAAAATATTTATTTTCATTTTTTTTTTTGAAAATGGTAAGATTGTATAGGAGGTTTGAGGGGTAAGTCTGTGGGTTAGAATTTTTATCAGGTTGATTTTAGATCCAAACGTAACTTCCTAGCGTCCTTCGTTCATACAGACAAAACTTGATCAAAAATCAGGGGGGGGGGGGTGAGTAAATTGAGAAAAGCCGACTAATATTTTCCAAGAATGAGAAAAAGTAGATAAGTACTTTATTTTTTTATTCGTTTTTTGACTTGTTTAAAGAAATGCGTATTAATTTTACAAAAATGAATAAAATAAAAAACTTACCATTATTGTTCAGTTTTGACGGTGTCATTGTGAAGTTCTCGATGGGGGTTTTAAAATGATACCCCACACGACCCCTTTATAAACAGTATTTGTATGTTCCTTACTTTTCATTACTTTCACACAGTCACACTTTTCACCCACTTTTCACAAAAATTACTTTTCGGAAAAGTGAACATCACTAATCGTGCTATAAGTAATCGACAATTTTTTTAATTCGGAAAATTTTTCAGAAACAGTAGAACAAATTTTAAAACGACAGATTTTTAAAAAATTTTCAAAATTGAGTAAATTTTTTAAAAAAGTGAAGCAAATTTTTCGACAAAATCTCACTGAAATTCAACATTTGGTCATTTGCCGAATTGCTTACTTTTTAACGAATTTTGACCCCCCTCTCCTACTCCATTGTTTCGTCTCTGTCGATTCAATTTTCTAAAAAAAAGTGCATCAAAAACTACATTCTTACATTATTCAGAAACGAGTAAAAGGAGTCAATTGGCACAAACTGTAGGCAAAAATTTTACGAACTAAGAATTAAAATTTAATCATTTTTCTCATTAATTAAACTGTTAAGGATCATAAATCTTCTTCACACAAGATCTTCGAAGACTAACAATTGAATTTTGATAGCTATTGCATCCACTTTATTTTAAAAATAGGTAGGTACCTACTTGATGAAAGTGCATGAACCCAAAGGAAGCCGTAAAAAGTCCAAAATCATTCAAGTTGAAAAAATCAAATGTCCAAGTGAAACCCCAAGACCAGTATGAGAAGGAAAAAGAGAGGAGATGTACGACCAAACTAATAGCACATATTTGGTTCGACCGGAATCAGTTTCAATTTCAGATGTCGTCAGGTGCGTTTCTAGGTATTCTGCACATACCCAATTGCACTTCTATTTACTCATGCGGTCATTTTGTACGTGCATTTAAGCCTGCATTCTTCATAATTTTCATTGCATAGTCGCATGCATCATAAAATAAAAAAATTACGTACGTATTGAATATTGCAAGATATTTGCTTTAATGGGGATGTCATTATAGTCATTGTGTGAGTACGTCATATGTAATGTAGGTATAGTTAACTATTTCCTTGAAGTTTTTCAACATAATGAGTAATTAGATACACCCAAAATTCAATACAAAATTTTGTACTTATGATCACTTCTTTTAAAAATTGAAGGGGTTTTCAATGTTATGATTTTGGTCAAAAAGAAATCTTGCTAAAAATCCAAGAAAATGTGCAAAAGATAGATGAAAATTGATGGGCAAAACAAAATAAGACATTTGTGATAAAGTATGAAGATATGTTATCTAAATTTTACTAGTGATGGTCGAGGAAGGGGGTATTTCGAAGATGCAATCAGTTGAAAATTCCACTGTATAATTTTCGAAAAGGAGTGACTCCCTGAAAACTGACTTCAGCAATTTTAATTCAGTTTGTTCAATTCATTTTTCACAATGAGAATTTTTTACATCTAAACGAGGAAAATCTATTTTTTTGGTCAATAAGCTTACTATATTCCATATTTCATCCAATGTCCAAAATGTGGGAAGACGTAGCAAAGGGTTTAAGAGGGTTAATAGGTGAAATCGAACCCAGCTCTGATTTTCTTTCTGAATGCCTTACATACTGTCTCTTGATGTACCAAATTTTTAGAGAAAGTTTTAAACCTCACCCTTTCCTTCCCTACTTATGGCTCTTTTCAGGCATTGTTTTCAAAAATTTTCAATTCCAGTAAAAATGAAGGAACATTTATGTTCTTTTGCGTGAAGTTACAAATCGTAGTTATGTATTCACGATTTTTTTTTCAATTAATTCATTCCTCCGCGCATTTTTCGTGACAAAATTTCTAACTCCATATCTCAACCCCAACCCCTTCTGAAGGGGTTGAATATAGATTTTCGTTGAAATTTCTATTTTTGGCAGTTTTCAACCTGAGTTTTTTCAAACTTGCAGGGATAGTAGTCAGTATCAAGAGTAATTTATGGAATTTTTTGAAAAAAAATTCGAGTATTTTTTCAAGGTCAAATGGACATTTTAAGTTTTCTAACTGCTATTTTGGTAACCCCTTTCAGAGATGAAATTCTGAAAAATATATATATTGTGTACCTATCTAATCTAGATGTACAACTTTATGTTTTTGTAGAACTATCGAGGTGTGAAATCTTCAATAATGCAAAAAACCGATTTTTTGCCTCCCCCCATACCTTAAATGGGTCAGTTGTGTTCGAAATTTTTTTTCTTGCAATATTTCATTAATGACACCAAAATATATCATCAACCTGCATTTGGACCAAATTGTTCATTTTCCCCCTTTTTTACAATATTCTTTTGAAATACTCGAATGACGCCATTTTGAGCACCGACAACCTCTTCAAGATGACCTAGAGGCCTAAAAAAAAATCATGTCTGGGCATGTTTCAAGTGGACCTCTGCGGTATATTGTATTTTCCGCAAAATCGAGAAGTTTTGATTTTTTTCAAATTTTCTAAAGTCAAAAATACCTACTTAATTTTTGAAAAAGAGCAAAAAAAAATCAAAATTCCTCGATTTTGCTGAAATTGCAATATATGGCAGAGGTCGAAAAGTAAAAAAATTCCCGATTTTTCTTAGGGGTGTTGAAATGATTTTTGTACACTGGCAAAATGGTTGTTTTTGAGGGTATCTCGAAATTGAATATGAAAAACAATTACAACGGTTTGATCGATATCAGGGGTTCGATTTCAACTCCTGATGCACATGGCGAATCCCGACACCATTTTCCTTTTTTAGGGGTTCTCAAATTTCTATAAAAAATCATCAAATTACAAGATAATCTCGTGCACTGAACGAAATTTGAGAACCCCTAAAAAGGAAAATGGTGTCAGGGTTCGTCTTATATGCATCTGGGCTGAAAATCGAACCCCTGATATCCTCAAAAACTACCATTTTGTCAACTTACAAAAATCATCTGGACACCCCTGAAAAATTCTGAAAACCCCTGAAACATTTTTCTTACTCTTCCGTCAGAGATCCTAAATTTTTTCCAAAGGTTTTTGACGACACTCAAAACTTTTTCTCGACTCTCCAATTTTCGAACCTATGATTGGAAATCGCAAACAACTCATTCGAGAACCGAGAAGCTTTTTCCATAAAAATGACAAGTTTGAAAATTGATTTATTTACCGAACATAATTTATGTAAGTAGGTAGTGAAACTGGATTAATATCATGTGCCGCAATCAATAAAAAATCAGATTTAAAAAAGGTGATTAGATAGATAAAAGTTGATCATCCGACCTTACTTCGTTTGTCAAAATATATCAATGTATGTATATGACTCACAACTTACCAGATTAAGGCAACTATTGGAAAAGTAAACCTACCTACATGGAAAAGTATTCATAAACATATGTACCTAGACCTACCAAAACAACCCTGGAAAATTTACAAAGCATCATAAAACCACAACCATAATACATTCCTTTGTAATTAGGTACCTATGTAGGTATTCGTGTACCTATCTGTACCTAGCATTCGTATAGGTATGTACGTATATTTTTACGAGCTAAATTTCCTCTCTCGACTCTATGGCATAGAATATGAAGAAGAAAAAAAAACGAATGTTCTTAACCTTAGTCTAAATAATTTTCATTTTTTCATATTATGTCACAACCGCAGTAAATCCGGTTATTTAACATGATATAATTTGTTTCTTTTTCATGAACGTCTATGTTTACCGCACTCGTAGGTACAGAAGATTTCCGTTGATGGCTTCCAACGTAGTACGAGTACAAACACTAGGTACTGTCAAATACCTTGGACATATTTCGGATGACGTTTACGTGTGGTATTACGAAGTATGGAAAATTGAGCAAATGGTTGGGTTTTAGTAAAAGCCTATGTGTATTTGGTGTATTTGTGTGCGAATGTGTCTGCTAGGTATACGGCTAACTTGCGTGATAAGTGTAGGAGGTACATCTTTTTCTTAAGGTCGCCGACTTCGCACGAAGAATGGAAGGATATAAACGTCATTTGCTCATTACAGGCATATATAGAACTTGCACCGCTCAAATTATCTGTCATTACAAAAAAAGTTCACGTGTGGTTTAGTGCAGTGTTCGAATTATTCAGTTTCGGTTAATATGGGTGTTTTAAAGGCTCAAGTGAGTAAAGAAATATTCTTTCATATTATTCACAGCTATGAATTTAGCCTATTTTTTCAATTTTTTTTTGAAAAAATATAATTTACTGATTAACAATATAGTGTAAATTGTGATTGTCAACATCGAATTTGAAAGTCAAATGAATTAGGTAAAGGTTTTATAACATCATGTACCTTTCAATCAAATTTTAGCGAGTTTTCAAATTTATAATGTTAACAACGTCTAATTTGGCTTATTTGTTAAAACTTTTGATTTTCAATATATTTTTTCCTTTTTTTCCAAATTTATGATTTTGTTTGAAAATTATATTCTGCTCTTATATTTCACATTTGGAGTAATAGGTATTTAGTAATATCTCAAAAAATCTTTATTCGTTCATTTTTCAAGATAGGTACCACTGTTTTAGTAGTAGATACTTGAATGTGTGAGAAATTAAAGATTTTGTTCTATATTTAATTGGATAAGTATTCACTAAAATTAAAATCAAAAATTAATTTGAAAATTGAAGTAATTTGAAAATTTCATCAAATTTTATACCTGCAAAAGTAGATCTTTTAATTATTACATATGGGCAAAATACCTAGGTACCTCACACTAAATATCTAAGGACAATATAAAGTTTTTTCACAAGTACCAAGTCCAAGCACTCACTTTGTGAGTAACTGTTAGCCATATTTTACCTAATATTCAGTGGATGATTATATGCTACTCCAGTACTTATGGCATACAATATACAAAATCACAATTGATTATACATAACCTAACCTAACCTAACCCAACCTAACCTAACTTTTTTTCAAAATAATTTTTTGCTCAACATGCACTCTACCTGAAAAAGAAAGATAAACAAATTCTCTGCTCTGTCACTTTCCATATATTCTATCCACCTTATGGCTTATTAAGAATCTAGGAACTCAAACCTAACCTAACCTAACCTACTCATAATTTTTCAAAAGCAAAAATATCTACACATTCAAGAAATATGTTCTTTTGACAAAAATAGATACGTTGACATCTCTGATCACTGATCAGTAACCAAACTACTGCAAATTTTTTCTATTTAAATTTTTCTTAAAAATATGTTAATTTTGAAAATCTGCTTTCTCACTTTGTTATTCCTCAAGAGGTGATCTTTTCAACACTTATCTGGTTACGCTCTTCAATATATTAGATGCATAGATAAGTACGACTAAATTATTCATTTCACACACATTTTAAGAAGCATAATTATCGCCAGATTATTTACATTGATACGACGATTTGTTTAGTTGTTTTTTTTTTATTGTTATAACGTAGAAGTCATCCATAATAACATGTTCTTCCGGGCTTTATACTCGATTCTGATTACCAAGACGATGTGAATGAAAAACATTACCCCAATTAGGATCAAATAATTAGATAATCCGTATAAAATTTACCATGTTCCAAGTACACACTTTTTTTTTTGCGAATTGTAATGAATAGTGGCATTGTTTTTTTGCACGTACTTGAATTAAAGTACTTGATTTTTGAGGTAATAAAATTCCACATGAGCAGCCTATTTAATGTTATCAAGATTCCAGCATAATTTTATTACTGCAGCTTTTACCGTGAATATTGATGGTCAAGTTCTTAAATGACGGAAATTACTTTAAAGAAATTTTTTGCAAGTGAAATTGAAACAATAACCCTGCATAATTTCCCTTTTGAATAAATTTTCAATTTTTTTAATAAATGATGGAGTATAAAGAATATACCTTCGTATAATTTTATTTAAAAATTTTTTAAAGTCTTTCGTCCTTGAGACGTCTGAGTGTCTTTAAGAGCTCAATTATGGGAACCACTAATTTTTACAATATGATTGGTAGTGTTACTGTCAACTTTGTCGTATGTGATTATTCATATACCTACGTGTACCTTACATCAATCCATTATTATCTAACTTGAGAATAGAGTATCGTTACAAATTTCAATTTCCGTTTGCAAACACAGCAACGGAATTAAGTCATCGCAATATCGAAAAAAACCGGTTTTCTCGTATACAAATAAAACTTTCGTTTTCTTTCTCGCTGATATAAAGCAAGGCAGTAGGTTTTCAGAGTATTCTCGCCCAGGTACTAATTGTTTATAGGCGATCTGTATCATGTGTCAATGTCAATAACGCTTCGTCCGAGTAATAAACCAGATACATATTTATTTTTTGCAGGCTTTACTCGCATTGGCGTTAGTATCGACATTGGTCAATGCCGAAGAATTAAAAGAATCCGTCGAATCGAAAGATGCCCAGAAAAGATCGACAGCCAAAGTTGAAAAACAAAATGATTTAGTGCCAGAAGCATCGTCTAGATGTTAGTACCTGCTAAATAATCGAATTCACGTGACCAAAGTGTGTCGCCATTTGTACCTAATTCATTTTAAATGTATTCGCAGACGGTGGTGGCGGCTATGGAGGATATGGCGGATACAATAACGGATATGGAAATTCGTACAGCAGTGGTTACAATAATGGATACGGAGGTTACGGCAGCAGCGGTTTAGGTTACAGCAATTATGGAAGTGGAGGATATGGTGGTTACGGAGGTTATGGCAATAATTACGGTAGCGGCTACGGAGGTTATGGCAGCGGCTATGGAAACTCATATGGATCATACGGTAGCGGTCTAAGTTCGTACTATGGAAAAAGGCCAGGCTATGGTAACTACGGTAGCAGCTATGGTAGAGGCTATGGAGATTATGATACCGATGGATATAACGGCTATAACCAAGGATCGTACTACAATAGAGGATATGGTGGTAAATATCCGTACTCCGGGGGTTATGGTGGCGGATACAATTATAATAAGTATCCAGCCTATGGTAACGAATATGGAAACCAATATTACGGTGGAAGTTACGAATACCCGTCAGCATACCAAGGGGGTTATGGTGGTTATTATGATGGTTATGGTCAAAATGGTTACAATAAATATCGTGGAGGATATGGTTTACACAAAGGTTACAAATAAGCCAATCCCCATGTTCTCGTGATTCTCTTTTTTTTGTGTTTCGAATTTTTTTGTATAAAACAGTTTTTGTAAATGAAAAAAAAATCAATACGCTTGTTCTCAAAATTATTACCTACAAATTATTTATTTATTTTTATTCGCCCTTTAATTTATATGAAGACCGATGATTCCTACGTTTTAATTTTATTATTTTTGTTTTTATATTTTTGGTAATTTTTCACCAACAATTTTTTTTTTGCATGGATATTTAATAAAGAGTTTTTTTCAATATTTGTCGAAAGTTTTTCTGCCCTTTAGAAGCATTTGATATAAGACACTGGAGAAATGGCACTCGATTGTGGTGTTAGAAATGACACTGGCACTGCCGCACTGGCACTTTATATTTTTCACGGTATCGTTAATTTAAAAAGGGCTTTTTTTTATTCGTATTATAATGTATTTGTATCAAGTCCTTCAATGCATCAAAAGCAAAACTTCAAGTTTTGAATTATAAATGTGTTTTTAGGATTGGCAGTTTGGCACCACTCTAAATTTTATGCCTGTAAAAAATATCGCTATATGCTAAATTTCTGTTGTTATTAAAATATGTAGGTGGTAAAAGGTTTTGTCAAGCCACCTCTGAATGAGGAAGACGGTGGAAAATAGAGTTAAACATTCGTCCTTTGTTTGTGCTCCTCTCTTTCCTTAGTGAAAAAGTAATAAAAATAAGCTTTGGAAGAGGCTGAGGTGACGTAGTGCCTCTCTAAATAAAGGAAGATTTATAATACCTACCATAAATCGTAGGAGCTTTATGTTTGTTTGTGTGCCCTTCCTGGTTGGGGATGAAAATAGGAGGCAAGTCACTTTTATAAAAGGGCAGGGGTTGAAAATGGCGTTTTGTATTTTGCAGAATTTTTAATCCCTCTGGTTTCATGGAAGAAGTTTGACCTACACTTTCAGCCCCATCTAAAGAGCTAAGAGGTGGTACAAACAAAACCAAGTAGGGCACCATCAAGCACAAACGATTGACACTGTTTTCAATTTTCTGATTTTTTGGTAAGGGCTTTTTTCAAGGTAAGTGACGTAGCCACTAGCCAGCAAGGGGGGGGGGGGGTCGTGAAAAAAAAGAGATTTCATGTAAAATTTTTAAAAAATACCCATAATTTTATTAAAATAAGAAAATAGAAAATTTTTGCAGGAAAAGACATTTAAAAGCTGAAATTTTATTAAATTAATTTTTTTCAACTTTTCTGTTGTCGAGGGGACTGGACAGACTAGGGATGTGTCGTCTTTTTTTTTTGAAAAGTTGGGAAGAGGGGATCGAAAATAAGTTGTGGGATGAGGTAAAAACACTGTGGAAAAAATGTTGAGTTTGAGGTTCAAAATTTTGAAAATTTTAAAAATTTAAAAACATATAATTTCGAATTTTTTTTGGCTTTTTGTGGGTAGGTACTAGGAACTGGGTGCCTCATATTATCAGACACCTCCTGTGACATTTTTCTCAAGAGTTGGTAACATTGATAAAATAAAACAAACGGCCAGTGGTCTGTTCGGTCCCGATGTTAGCAACTTGCGAACAAAATGTCAAGAGAGGTGCCAGATATTATGGGGCATCCGGTAGTTACTAGTTAGTCATACTGTTAGGATAGAAGAGTTTAAAAATCCTAATTTTTCTGTTTCTTTTTTTAGGGGTGTTCAGATAATTTTTGATCATTGACAAAATGGTTGTTTTTGAGGATAACTCAAAATTGAAAAAAATACAATTACACACGGTTTAATTGATATTAGGGGTTCGATTTTTATTCCAGATGTACATAAGACAAATCTCGACACCATTTCGTTTTTTTTACAGGTTCTCAAATTTCCTTCAATACAGGAGATTACCTTATAATTTTCATACTATTTCATACAAGTTGAGAAAGAACCCCTAAAAAAAAAAATTGTTTCGGGATTCATCTTAAGTGCATAATTTCGATGAAACCGTATGTACGAGTAATAATTGTTTTTTTTTCAATTTAGAGATAGATATCCTCAAAAACAACCATTTTGGCCATGTACAAAAATCATTTGAACACTCCAAAAACAATCCGGAAAAGTTAGGATTATTTTTTACTTTGCTAACAATACGACTAACTAACAACCCACAATAAATAAAATGGAAATTATTTTTTTGAAATTTTGAAATTTTAAAAATTTTGAACCTCAGACTCAAAATTTTTTTCAGTGTTTTGACGTCACTCAACTTTTTTCAATCTCCTCTCCAACTTTTCAAAAAAAAAACAAAATACGACCCCCTCAGCCTAGTCTAGACACTCGGCTCCTTCAATACGGCAGTGCTACTGTTCAAGGTATTTCTAAACTACCTACAACTCCATATAGGGAAAAATGGTCAATCCGATTTTCTATCTTTAATCTTCACGAGGGGGGGGGGGGGGGGCGGGGGGGGGGGGGGGGGGGGGGGGTTGACGCGACGGAACCTGTTGAAATATCAAAGAAATGTGTATCTAATCTACTGACCTATCTGCATGAATAAGTACTTCATTTTTTTAATTTCCTTATTTCAATAGAAATGCCTAGAAATCATGAAATTCTTCTTATCCCTTAAAAGATTTCAAAGTCACTTGTAATCTTTTTCAGTTGGAAGTTTTGTTAGAGTAGTTTGGTTAGGATACATTCTGGGAAATATTTTTTAAAAAAAATTGAGAAAAATTGAACTTGACAACACTTTTTTTTAATGCTACAAAAATTTGAGAAAAAAGAGATTGAAAAAATTCGCAATGAAAATAAAACTAAAAATTTAGGAAACTTAGTACCTACAAATTAGAAAAAAAAAACTTATTAAAATATCTAGTGCCTATTACATAGATATTTCACTCGTTAAAATAATATTATGTAGATATGAGTTATTCAATGGAGTCATTCTGTACAATGCACTCGTATCAAATTACACCTCACGAAGTTCACGAATCAAAAAAAGCTACGAGTATGTCTCCAATAGAAGTACATCCAACCACATCATTCATTACAGCCGCGCCAGACAATTCATAATTACACAGTTCATAGCAAAAAAGAATCCTTTATCGATATTCAATGTTAACTATCACCACAAAACATAATGCTATCAAGTTCACTGTTGCATTGTTCCTGAAATTCTCACGAAAAAATAATCCAACTCGTCGCGTCGGTCGGTTCCTTGACAAAAAAAAAATCAAACTACCAAACGCTGCGAAATTTTTCTCATAAATTACTACAAACGATTCAGCAGTCAGCACCTTTATGACCTTGTCCATTGAATCGATGTGAAACCCCTGGTGTCAAATTCAAATAAATGATCATCGATTATGTAATATTTTCAAATGTCAAACTCCTGCTATTTTACGTTCAATTCATGCCCATTTTTTAACAGCTTTACATATCAATTTCTGCACATATTTTTAGTAAATTATCCAGTTTGATCCGATTTCAATAACGTAAGAGAAGAACTGGAATAATTTATGGGTTTTGATGACGCCAGTCGCCAATGAGTACTCACTAAATAATGTTAATGTGTTTGTAAGCACGACGAAGAATATCGGGTATAAATTTTTTGATGGCACCGGATTCATTTACGCTACACATGGTGATTTTATAGTATTAATTTTGGATCTTTCGTTGTTGTAATATTTTTCCATTTATTCGCAGGTAATTCGAACAGTTATTCCAGATGAGTAAAATACGAATGCTCGTCGAGGTAATATTTAGCAATATATTTACCTAATTCAACACATTCGTTAATATAAATGAATAGTACCTACCTGAGGAATTTTTAAATATTTTTAAAAAAATGTACAGAATGTGTCTTGTGCTTAACTTATTTGCTTATGCTGTAAATTGAAAAAAAAAAAATAGAAACTTTATTCAGGGATTTTTATTATTTTTTTATTACCTATTTCTTGCAGAAATTTCAGTATCTTTATAAATATTTAAAATGCCAAATGCATCAAATGATGAATGAGAGAAAAAAATTTAACATATGACGAAATTCCAACCTGTTCAGTAGCGAAAGATCACTTTATAATTATTTTTAATTACATTTTCGAAATTAAAACATTGTGAATAAGGTTGTCAACTTCGAGAATTGAAGGAAAAGTACATTTCACATTATGAAACGCCTTCAATGTTATAGATATGCAAACCATTCATCATATTCCCATTGTTCTAGGTAGAGGGGTCGAGAAGTACATTAATAGGCGTATGATTGACACCTTTATGACTTCACTTTATGAATTTTTTGACTCTCATGACAATCTAATGTCAAATACATAAATTTTGATTAATTAAAAAAATTTTAATGTTAAACATGTCCTACGATAATATTTCTTGGAATATTTCAACGAATTGATTAATTTTTGCAAAAATATTCTGTATTTTATCCAGTTTGATCCGATTTTAATAATATTGAAGAAGAACTGGAATAATTTATGAGCGTTGATGACACAAGAGAATAATGACTGAAAAATAATCATTTTCAATCAAAATCATTGTAGTACGTAGGTACCTAGCTAATTTAAAAGGGGTAATCTCGAGCTATTCTTTCTCTAAATCAATAAAATTATTCAGAAATAATAAATTTATACTTATCATAAATGGACAAAAAAAAATACAAATTTTAACCTCAATAAATGAAAGAATTCGTTCAACATATTAACACAGATTTACAATTGTAAAAACACACTTGTAAAAAAAATTAAATTACGTTTCTTCAATTAATCCGTCATTGCTCGTAGTATAAAATTTTCATATACGAAGACAATTATCAATCAATAATGACCGAATATCGCCTAATATTTCCGGTTCAATAGTCCTATAACGTTGAATTTATGGCATCTCTTTAGATGTACTTACAATCAATTATCATAATTTTTTTAAACGCAAGCTAGAACAATTATCCTAAACATGATAAAAGCATTCCTTAAAATAATTTTACAAAATTGACTAGTGCGAAAAGTAATACGTACAAAAATGATTATAAAAAATATCTATGCATTAAAAATTAAAACAATTGGTCAATTGAATCTGGATACTTTTAATACTGTTGTTTTTTATTCTCAAGTTTTCGAATCTATTTCGTTATTTTTATGTATTTCGGCGCGATGTTGTTTTAGGGCTTTGTGTTTTTTACCTTCGATACTGTGATCTAACGAGTAATAGAAGTAGATTACGAAACCTGTAAACAGAAATTCAATCAATGTAGGCAATTTTATTTACGAGGATTTGAATTTTGAGAAAATTTAATGCAAGTATATTTACCTATGACCAACCAAAAAATAAATCTAATCCATGTGTGAATGTCTAATTTCATCATTAAATAGATATTCATGCTTATACTGCAAAATGGTACCAAAGGTACAAGAGGAACCTAAAAAAAATTAAAAAAAATTAATACCTACATAAAAATAAATATAGGTTTATAGATAATTATAAATCACGATTATCTAAGCTATTTTGTTTTTTTTTGTTTTTTTACAAAAGTGATGAAATAAAAAAATCATATTTTTAGTTTCACAAAAATTCCGTCAAATTAGCTTAGATCATTATTACCTATGGGCAAAATCGTTCAATTAAATTACCTGGAACGAAATTGATGAACTAGTTTGTGGTTGTCTGCTTAATATCACAAAGCTCAAAATACACACAACCGAAAATACCGATAACAGATAGACATAAATATTCTCATTATGAATATATCTGCTACCATAAATGAAAGTGAAGCATAAAAATGCAACGAAAACAACTGTAAATTGAAAAAAAAAACATCATTATCAAATTAATTTGAAAAATAGATATACCTATTTAAGTTAGGTATAGAAAGCAGGTATGATAAAAATAAACTCACCAAAGACGAAAAGCGACCATAAGGCCATTTTTTGGGAACACTTTGAAGGATATTTAGCCTTATTTAAATTAAATGCAACTTTGAAAGTATGCCAAATATTATTTATTGGCGATGTTGGTTCTGAGGTAGAGTTTTGAAATAGCGAGGACGATTGTTTGAAACCTTCTGCATCTTCTTTATACCTAGAAAATTAAGCTGGTATTAAAATTTTAAAAATTCAAATTTTGTTTCTTAATTATTCTGATTTTTTTTCCTCTTAGATTTTTTTATCTCTATTTTGATCATGCTTCACACGTCAAAGCACCACATGACCAAATGTTTAACCAAAATTGATAAAAAAAAATAATCACGTGCAAAAGTACTTCAATATGTATACGACAGGTGATGATGGTGATATATTGATAAAAAGGTTTTTTCGAGTATTTTACCCAAGTACCTACTTATTTCACAATGATATAAGTGCTAAGTAGGTATTCAGATAAGTGACTAATAATTATTCGCCTAGTTGATTAACTTACCTCAAAATGAGTATACATAAAGCTACGATAGTGTAAGCCAATAGTGTACCTATTGACATCATATCGATCAATTGAGTTAAATCGAATACGCCAGAAACAATTCCTGTAAAATAATAGAAATTGTGAAGAAAAATTTTAAAAACAAAAAAGGAAAAAATACTCGTATAATAAAATTATCAATTTACCAGCTAATATTCCCGATATTAGAGTTGCCTTGACTGGAGTTTTTGTAATTTTATTTACTTCCGAAAAACTGCTAAACAGTAAACCATCATCAGCCATCGCGAATAAAATCCTCGGTAATGGGAAAATTGCTCCGAGTAAACTGCATAAAAATCAGGTATGATATGATTAAGTTCAATTACCAATTAAAAAAAATACAAATATCATATTAATTTTCCTGATGCACTTGTGTCAGAATTTTCACAATTCCAAGAATTATATAAAAATAACATTCGGAAGTCTTGTATTGTTATGCCTGGTTCAACAAAATTATCATAATTTCTGGTCAATTTTGTCAATATTTTCATGAATTTGGGTGCCAAAAATTTGACTTAAAAGTCTAGTTTTGTTGAATATGATGATGCAATCTTATAAACATTTTTTAAAACTTATTTAATTTTGACAAACTAGAATAACTACAACAGGATCAAAAAGAAACGATAGTCATTCCTGCGCCAGGAGGCCAAAATCGTGAGTACTTAGTTGATTTTTGTTTGGCTATTGTACATATTTCTGATCACTGTACCGAATTTGATAATTATTTTTTCTCTAAAATATTAACAATCAAACCCTGCGAGATATAAATTTTAGGGAAAAAAGATTGAAAATAAAAAAGTTGCTGTACGTAATTACTCGTAAAGTATAAATCTCATCACTCCTCCGCAAAATTTTAAAATTACCCATAACGAAAGGACTTATCCAATTTAACAGTAAGATAAAATATACTCGTAATATGAAAAAAAAAAAATTTCTTCAGTTTGGGTTGCCTAACCTCCTGATGCAGGCATGGTTATCATTTCCCTTCTACCCTGTATATTTTGTTTTTCGAATTTTTTCAACTTTTTTTCTTTTTATTGTCAATTTGTGACCTTTTTGATAAAAATTTTAGCTGCAAATAATGCCAACGTCTATCCTATTTATTGATTTTTTTTGTTAAATTTTGCATTACCTACTAACCAAGTACCTACATAAATTAATATTTCCTATTTTTTTTTACCTTGCAATCAATGCACAAATAGCTCCAATCGATATAATCCACATCAATGCAGGCATGTGTACTTCAGAAAATGCAAATGGTAAAGGCGCATCAGCATCCTAAAATGAGGAAAATGTTTTTAAAATCTTTTATATTGCTATTAAAATGAATAGGTACCTATTAGGCATAAATTTGGCATTCTCAACAACTTACTTGTTTATAATATGGAAGTAACATGGTTAGAACTGCAGCAACTCCAAAATATGCCAAAAAAATGATGAGCAATGAAACAATAATAGCCAGTGGAATGTTACGTTTAGGATTTTTTGCTTCATCACCTGAAAAAATCCATAAAGTATTGAAGCCTAATGTATAGGAAGTGTATCGTAGGATCATAGCTGATAAGGTATCGCCTTCGATCTAAAAAGTAGTCAACTCATATTGATAGCAATTATGTAAGTATTTTTGCCTACCATTAAAACTGCAAAGGCTGAATTATATTCACAGATTTTTTTTTGGAACTTGGCCTGGTATTTGGTCAAATATGAATTTATTACAATTTTAAATCGATTACAATTTTTAATTGATTACTTTTAATAGTTGCAATCGAAGTTTATTTTTGATACTCGACAATTACTTTTTCTGATTTTTTAACTACGAGTATAGTTGAAATTCTACCCAAGTTTTACTTTCAATTTTTTTTTCTGTAAAAATTAAAAAACTTGGAAATATTTTGGGAAAAAATGGTCAAAATTGATCCATGGGAAAAGGTTGACGAACTTATAGCCTGTTAGAAGGTTTCTCAGAAATATTTTAAAACAGGGTATTCCGGTTAGAGTGCAGCGCCTTCAAAATAGCGATTCCGCTACCCAAACTACGTAAGTGTATGCATGTTTGTTGATCGTGAGATTTGAAGGGGCAAAGTTATGCACGTCCTGGTAGATGTTTCAAAACGTCGTAACTCCGCTGATAACGTAGATAGATTTTTTTTTTACATTTTCTTGCAGAACTTTTTAAGCTCTACAAAATGAGTTATATTTATGTTTTGCCTAGCTCTGAAATTGAAGGAGCTACAATGATTTGAAAATTTGTGAGTTTCATAACTCCTTCACTTTTCAGTTATGCAAAATTTTGTAAGAGTCATTTTTTGTTGAGCTTTCTGAGCTCTACAAAATAAGTCAATAATTTTTTGCCTAACTCCAAAATTGAAAACATGAGAGACCATTTTGAAAAATTTTTGAAAAGAAAAACTT
>FIZU01040687.1:0-29081 GCA_900064475.1 Pseudococcus longispinus | reverse complement strand
TTCCCTTCAAAATGAGCTTTTGGGGGGCCTTCTACCTATAAAATTCACGCTTGGGGACGCGTTTGAAGTTTGAACTTCAAAAAACGTAGTTTTGAGACGTAGCAGATACCACACCACACCACTCCAACTTCGATGGCCTGTTACCACCGTTTAAAACGGCCCTCCAGGGTTCCAACTACTCTCACGTGAAAGTAGAAGGATGATAGTATACAAATCCGTCAAAAATCGAAAATCGATATTTTTGACCCAACACATTTTTGCATTTTTCTCAAAAAGTTGTTTTCGAGTTTCGACAATTTTGACCCTTTTGCTAAATAACGCCCCAAATATTAGTTCTGAATTTGATCTAAATTAGAAATTGATTAGTTCTGATCTTGGTTGAAAGTTGAACAGCTTCTTGATCAAAAATGCTCCAAGTTTGATGCCATCTGTCTGATGTTTGTAGTCAGACCTCATTCCGGTAATCGATTAGTAGATAGTTCCCAAGTAGTCCAGGAAATTGCTCAATTTTCATTTCGTCCATGGAAGAAATTTTTCATCTGAACACTATTCTAATTACCAAGTCCTGAGTACTTCACCAATGACCATGATGTGATCGTTTTTGAAACCACGTTAGACAATACTGCTTGATAATTACCTTGTTATTAAACTCATCATCTTTATGGATCCTCATCTTTTCGGTCGACTCTCGACTTTGATAAAATGTTTGTAAACAATCTAATTTTGATGGTTCATGTCAATTTTCTGCGCGAATGAAGATGCTACTTATGTATTTGGCAAGCTGTAGAGAATAGAGTCGATTACAGGTATTCGACGATCATTAGTAGCTGAACAGTTTAAACGTCGATATGCCGCATTAACGTTCAATCTTCATGGGTTGAAATTGAAAATTACTCGATACAATTACAATCTTCTTCATCGAAGGCAAATTTTTGTTTACTATTCGACGACCGTTTTTATTGTCTCATTTGGGTAGATTTCAATTGAGGGAATATTTCCAAACAATGACTATTTTTCGTCAACATTGTTCGAGCAGATTTACAAGTGTTTAATTAATTAGTCGAGTAATTATCTACTTCACTTTCGTATGAAATATATTCGTCGTAAAATAACGGTCCGGCGGTAAAGCTCATTAATTATATAAAACATCAACTCGGTGTTTCATTACCAATAAATATCGATTTCATTCATAATTAAGTAAAACTCGTGTAATATACTCTCGTTATCGAAAGGAAATAACATGATTCTTGAACCTGTTCGTGAAGTTCATCACGGTTATACATGCAGGTACTCAGGTACCTTATAGCTTACCGCTGAAGTATTGTCAAATAAGCAATAAGTATCTATGCTTACAATCAGAGAATCGAAATGAACAAGAATGTAATACAAATTTATTTTTTAAACGATTTCGTGTGCAGTTCGCTTGTACGTTCGAAGTATGTACGATAGCTTTTGAAAAAAAAAAATCATTCTCATAAAAAAAGCAATTAAATAACCACCTATGTGAAAATTTCAACAATAAAAATTGCTCTGTGATCATAGGAAAGATTCGATTTCAATAAGTACGCGTCTTGTACTTCTTGTATTCTTATTTCGCGTGTAATTGTTACTTGACGTGACATTTCATGGTTCATTTACATTAATCTATAAACTCTTTGAAACGATTACTTTTAGAAAAATGTCGTTTTATTCTCTTTGTGCGTGAGATGTCGCAAACGCGACTTGAAAATTATTTCGGAGGTTTGATCTAGAGGTATGAACTACTGTTAGACGTAATTATTACAAAAAATAGCGTATTTTTTGTATGAAATTTTAATCGATTATGAGCAATGAAGTATCATTTTCTTACGTATTCGTGCTTCGACTTCGTGCACCTGACCATGGTCTAATTTTCGCATCAATTTAACTGGTCCACATACCTGTCGTGTTTAACATTCGCACAAAATGCGCCGAATTAATGCCTTAATTACACGTGTTATTATAATTCTTCAAATTATGGTTCGTAATAATGTCATTATGAAATTTTTGTGCAATGTTGTACACCTTTGAAGAGGAAGCGGAATTTCATTTCATAATTTTACAGTTCGTTATAGTTACCTAGCTGAAAAATTATGTCAAATGTTTTATTTTGAACTGTTTTTCATACTTTTGAGTGTGTAAAATTGTGAATGTTTCATCTCATGCTGAGTATGTGGTTCGAGGAAGTAATTTTATTATTGGTTTCCATTTTCAACTTGACGTTCTGAAATATTACGTAAAAGAGTTGGTAAAAATTTGTTAAAAATAAAAAAATGAAAAAAATGAAAAAGTTGTTTGAAAATCAGGGTTGCTACAAATCCAGGCAAAAAAAGATCCTTATCACAGTGGTTTGAGAAATTGATTCTAATCACAGATCCAAACGTGTAATTCATGATTCGGATCCTCGTTTTTGGATTTTTTTTCAATTTTTTTTTCAAAATTAGGACACCAACTTTTTTTTAAATTTTACTTAAAAATACAAAATTCAATTTATCTTCAAATTCTTCGGTATAGATCATTTCACTTTTTATGCCTCCAACTTTCTTTTTTTTTTTCATGTAGTACCTACTCGTAATTTGAATACGATACTGGATTTGGATTTGGGATTTGGATTATATAAAACACATTGGATTTGAATTCTTCGATCAATGAAATGATTTTGAAATTTTTTCAAAAATTTGCAACGAAATTGTTTTAGATGAGATGGGCTTTGTTAAAATTCTTATAAAATTCTTAAAAACTTGTATAAAAATGGTGAAAAAATCATGAAAATTATTGAAAAATGTTGTTAAGATTACTAAAATTTTCATAAAAGTCGATAAACATATCTACCTATTATAAAAACGATCAAAAAGCTATTAAATTTTTCTTAATGTCGTTAAAGTTGTTGAAATTTTAATACAATCATTACAGAGCTCAGAAATAGTCATTATATCATTAATTAGGTATGATAGTAATTTTTTCGAGATTGTCATTATTTTTTCATTATTTCACTCTTTAGTCACTTTTATCATTATTTTCGATCTTTCGGCCTTTCTATTTAAATTTTTGCTTTGAAAAAATGGAATAACTATGTAAAGTAAATTTACGAAAGGTTTTCACAATTTTGTTAAACACACTTGAAATTTTATTCAGAATCCAATTTTTTAAATTTTGGCACAGGCAATTTTTTCAAAATTTCTTTCAAACAAAATTTTATTCGAAACAGTTTTCAAATTTTCTTCGAAATTCGGTTCCAAAACAATCTTTTCAAATTTCATTTAAATTTAAATTTTACATAATCGGTTTGAACTTAATTTTTTTTTAGTTTTGTTCAAATTTTGTTTGAAACAAAATTCTTCAAAATTCCGTTCAAATGCAAACTTTTTACAAAAATTTTCAAACAGTCACCTTTTTAAATTTTGTTCAAACATTTTCTAAAATTTTCTACCCTTTTGCTAATATTGTAATTTCTCTCAAAAAATAATTGTTAAATAAATGTTATCAAAAAAACTAGCAGCTCCTTCGAAAAAAATTAAAAACAGTAATTTAAAAATGCAAAGTCTACTCAATAAATTTTTTGAAAAAAAGTTCAGTTGAATAAAAAAGTTGACTATTGAAAAATAATTGTCGTGTTATGAAAAAAAAAAATCACCACAAAAAAATTTGTAAACATGCTTTTCTTAGTCAAAAATTGTGTCAAAAAATATTTTTTAAATGCATTAGGCACTCAGAAATAGTTCTTTGAGAAAAAGCTCTAAAAAAATTGCTGTAACAAAATTCATTAAGGAAAAATTCCTTTTAAAAAATGCTGAAAAAATGACTTTCTTGAAAAATTGTCAAAAAAACACGATTTTAGAAAAATTGAAAAAATACTTTTTTGACAAAAATCACTCAAAAAAGTATTTTTAAATGTGCTTTAAATAAATTTGTCAACTCTGGCTTTTAAAATTGCCACAAAATATTTGAGTAGGTACCTACCTACACCAAAAAATTGTCTCTTTTATGCTAAAATTAATCATCATTATTTTGTACTATTTTGGGCCAAAATTGGTCATTATTAGTCATTTTTTTGATCGATTTAGTCATTATTAACATCCAAATTGGAGTAAAATCATTTCTGAGCACTTCCATTAAAAAATTCCATCAAATTGTCAAAAATCTCGTAAAATTTGTTAGAATTTTAAATAAAAATTGTTGGAAAATTGTGCCGTATTTCAAATTTAGTAAGAAATTTCAAAATTTGCATAAAATTTTTCATTATTCACCTAAAAATATGGTAAAAATGTTACGTAATTACGAAAATCGTTGAAAATAGTGGAAAATTTTTGAAAAAAAAACAAAAATCACGAATTGCATGAAACATCAAACAATTTTATGAAATTTTCGACAGTTTTTATGAATTTTCGATCGTTTTTACAGCATTTTCAATAATTTATATTGAAATTTAAACATTTACAACAAAATTTTCCTCTTGTTTAATGATTTATTGACCATTTTTGCAATATTTTTTCGGATTTTTATGAAATTATTTACAATCTCAACGCAATTTTTGGACCATATAAGGTAAAAATTTTAGAATTCGCTCCAATTTTTGGACATTTTGTCAGGCATAATTTTTGAACTTGGAAAATTCTTAGATCACTTTGAGTTTTAGAAATTTTTTCAAACAAACAATTTAGATTTTTTGAACATTGTAAATTCATCATGATGACTTTTAAATATTTTGTCAGACTTTTTTGGATTTGGAAAAATTTTCAGATTTCTATTGCTTTTTTGAACATAGAAGATTTCAGTGACAATTCGACTACGAAACAAAAAATGCCCAAAATTTTCAAAACCTGCCCAAACGCCTGATAATGTATTTCGGATTTTGACCCCTGAGTATCAACATCAAAAATTAATCAGGTTTTCGAAGCACCCCTATATCCAATGATACAAATGTTGTTACAGTTCAGTTATCTATGGAAGTCTGGAAGTGCAGTAAATTGAGAATACTTGTTTATAATTATAAATACCTGTACGAACTATAATATTATTCAGTTTAACGATGTAACATCATGTCATAACTGTTCCCATGAAGAATGAGTATGAATTATACAACATGTAGCGAAAAATACGAAGCTAAATATCGCATTCATGTTGGAAGTATTCATTTCGTTTCTGTAATAAGTATTGTATGAGTTGATGTTGAATGGCCTCAAACACGTAGGTGCATGGTACGCGCATTCCGGTATTCCGAAGTCCACGTTTTATGATTTTGTCCCCAAAAATTATAACTGTACGTTGATTTCACGTTTCCGTAAATATGTTACGTTTGCTAATTTTTGATTTTTTTTGCGTACTTTTTCGTATACGAGTCTAATTACAAACCGCTGCGATCAACGAGACGAATGATTTATGTCGAGAAAATCATAGCTTTGGTGGTTGCATGTGTGGAAGAATACCACACACGTCGAATAGTACGTAGAAGTCGATACACTTTGGAAATGAATAAAGAAGCTTGGAAAATTTCAATTTTCAATAGGTATAAAGAATGATCGAAATAATAAACTCTATCTTTCTTAGATTAAACCGTATATATATGGAAAAAGAAATGGGGGAAAGAACGTGATCGACCACGTTCTATGGAAAAAATTTTCTATTAATTTGAAAATCTAAGAATATGCTATCGTAGTTAAAACGAAACCACACCATAACGTGGCTAGGCTAATAAACTAAAACTGGATTAATAGTGGGCAAGAACGCGTTTCAAATTAAACAATGGTACCATTTGAGTAATTCCAATAAAACTGATGATGATCCGGTCCGGTCGAACCTGTCCAGCATCTTTCTGTACCTATCCGACCTTCTATAAATGTTATCTGTAGTACTTTGCTAAAGAATGTCGATTTCAACTTGAAGCTTACTTCGGTCAAGGCTGATTACTGTAGCGTTTGTTTTTTTTTCCTATACCTTTTTCTTTTCTTTTTACTTTTTTCCCTCTGCTGCTTCTTCTTCTGCTATCTCGGCGCGTTAGGTGTACAACGCCCGGAGCGTCTTAAAGATTAATAACCGGTACAGATGCAGATGGTCAAACTGGAATTGGAATCAGACTCATAACAATTGTGAAATTAACGGTAATTCGCCTATTTATGTAAAACAAGCCACGATTATTTTATGTTAATATTCGTCGCTTTGCGGTTAATTTCATGGAACGGTAATCAACGTCCTTGGATTTTATTCTTACTGTACTTCTGCATGACATTGCTACCGATTCCAGATCCAGCTGATGGTAGAGAACAATCGCACTATGTCGACTTTTTGATTGTACGATAATGGCTCGTTGGCTGTTACTATCACCGAGAGTGTAAGAGTATCAAGGTCTAATTGTTTCCGTACCGAATTGCAATTGGTATCTAAACGTGGACTTGGCGCATGCATACTAGGACATTTTCTTATCAGGGGACCTTGTCAAGTTGTCAACTTTGATTGAGCTGGAATTTGGCTCAGTGGGAGATCATGTCATCCAGACTTTAGAACCAAATTTTGAAGTGCCGAAGTTAATTACAACGCGTTCTGGAGCGATTCCAGAACGCTGGAGAAAAGTCAGCTTTTGCTGGAGGCTCTAGATCGCTTCAAAAATGGTGAAAATCGACTCGGGGGGTTGACTTTAGGGGGTAGGAATGGTTTCGGTTGAGTTTCTGGAGAAATTGACGATTTTGGAATTTTTTTTATAACTGAGATTTTTGAGTTGTGTGAAAAAATACACGTGTCAACTCGTCACCTCGGATTTTCGATTCAACTTCACTATTCGACTGATAATGTCTTACTAACGCTAGAATTTAATTTTTAGCTCCTGAAGTTGATTACAGCTTTTTCTGGAGCGATTCCAGTGCGCTGGAGAAAAGTCAAATTTTGCTAGAGGCTCCAAATTGCTTCAAAAATTATCACAATCGACTCTGAGGGTTGAATTTTGTATTTGAACCAATTTTCAGAATTTTATTTCAAAATTTACTCTTTTTGCAAAAAATTGGCATACCAATGGGTTTGCCATTTTCAAAAATTCACCTAAAATCAGTACATTAACCTCGGTAGCTCAAAATTTGGTTCTGACGTCTGGGTGACATGCTCTTTCAATGAGCCAAATTTCAGCTCAATCAGAATTGACGAGTTGACAAGATTTGTTTTAATCAAAATTTGGAACTGTGCAAATAAGGTTTGTTTATGATTTTAAAAAAATATATAATTCGAAATTCAATTGATATGGTGGGAGGGGGAGGGGGAGGGGGAGGGGAGGGGGTGAATAATCATAAAATTGTATTTTTAGTCTGGAAAATTGCGTAAGTTCTCGTGGGAATGTCAAAATCAAGTAACGATTTTTGACTCAAAAATAATTTGCTTAAATCATTACCTCCGTGTTTTGATCTAAAATTTAAAAAATTGAAAAATTTGGATTTTAAAATTGAAAAAATCAAAATTTTAGATCAAAAGGAAGTCTCGATTTTTGACCAATATTTTCAATCAGCATTTTCATCCAAAAAGTACACAAATACTGTTGAGTATGTTGATTACAAAGTTGAAAAAATTCCGAAATTTGAAATAAAAAGTGAAAATCTAAGTCACGATTTTTGACTTGTGAATAATTTTTCTGAAAACATTTTGATCCGAAATAACAAAAATTCCAATATTTTGAATTGATTTTGAAGTTGTAAGAAGACAAAATTCTGAATCAAATGTCAAAACAATCACGATTTTTAATGGAAATTTTCATCGTTATTTTCATCTTAAAGTTACAGAACGTTTATTTGATTTTAAAATCTTGGAAAACCCAAAATTTGAAATTGAAAGTCGCTAATTATTTGAAATTTTTGATCCAAAAGCCAATTTTTTTTTGAAAAAAAACCATGATTTTGAATGGAACATCTCGCGATATGAAAAAATTATTTTCAAATTCGAGATTCAATTTCGAGGCGATGATCTAGGTACTAATTCATGATTTTGATGAATAAAAGAATGACTCGAATTTTTTTTTTTAATCAAATAATTTGAAATCGAAGTAGATATGTGCATTTAAAAAATTATTTTTTCAGCCAAAAATTACAGTGTAGGTCTATACTTATTCAATTATTCATGGATAGATTGCACCTGGACAGCAGTCGTGGTCTATGGGGGGAGGGGGGGAGAGGGTTTTCATTTGAATTTTTGTGGAAAGTATGCCAAAAAAAAATATAAAGAATTTAGTGATTTTTGCAAAATTATCAAAGATTGCAAAAAGTTGTAAGAAAAATATCAAAAAATAATTGAAAATTTAGAAAAAAATTTTAAAAAGTGGAAAATATTGGAAATATTGTAAAACCATTTTAAATTTTCATAAAAATGTTGTATAGACAGTGAAAAAGTCATCAAAAATATTCAAAATGTTGTAAAAATTGTCAAAAATTTCATAAAAATTAAAAATCATTAAAAATGTTGTAAAATAAGTCAAAAAGTAGTCAAAAAAATCTGAAATATTGTAAAATTTGTAAAAAATTGAAAAAAAACACTTAATAAATGTTGAAAAAATTATAAAAACAGTGATTTTTTTTCATAGTTTTATAAATTTTTTGACAATTTTCAAATTTTAGTAACTTTCGATATTTTTCTCACCGATTTTACAACAGTTTCGAAGGATTTCATGAAAATTTTAACCTTATTTGCAGCTTTTTATGCATTTTTTTACCACATTTGTTTCATTTATTTTTAGAAATTTTAGCCAACTTAAAATTTGTCCTACGATAATCTCTTATTCTAAGTCTAAACTCTAAAAAGTCATCTCTCCTGCCTCATGAAATTTTTCAAGTCCAAAAAGTCGTCCATATAGTAACAAAATTTCGCGAAGCAAAATTTTTCCTGACCCCCCCCCCCCCCCCAAATAAGACATATCCATTTGAAAATGGAAACTGTGACTATTTTGAGTCTGATCCCAAACTTTAATTTTTTTTCCACTCTGAAATGTAGGTAAATGCTCCAATTTTATGATTTTACAATTATAGATCAAATAAAAATATAAACAAATTATTTTCGTGTCAGAAATCGTGACAAATTTTGGCATTTTTTCAACTTTTGAATCAAAATAGCAGCGATTTGTGATTTTTGGATCGAAAGAATGACCGAAAATCGTTTTCTGTTTTGCTAGAAACGAAACAAGTACATAGATAAGTGATTGACACGAGTATAGCTCATTTTGCTATTGTCTTAATTTTAATGAATACAAATACTTGAGCTATTAAAACTGCCCAAATTACTTTGTAACTGCACTTTATAATAAGCCCTGCCTGAGATGCATACATATCGATACATTTCAGTACACGTTCGTTGCTAATAATGAAATTTATATTCGAAGATCGATCTAATAAGATAATAATCATTTAGTAAATTAATAAACTTTCTATATCAAATAACATTGGCAATCGCGAGTACTTTTGAAACATCTACATCATTCGTAATGAACATTGTAAAGCACGTGAAAAAGGAAACATCATCGTACGTCAATTCATAATCACGAATTTTACATTGGCCGCTCGAAACACGAGTAAAAGTTTTGCTTTTTAATTTAACCAAAGAAATTGTTCTGTATGCGCATAAAATATTAGCTCGGGCGTATTTTCTGTATTATTCTCCAGCGAAGAAAGTTATACGTCGGGTAAACGATTGTATTCGTGATAAAAATCAACAATTTTGAAAAGCTATAATTTTAATGATCCGGTGCTCGATATTATGGATGTGTATTATGAACTGTATCGTGAGAAGCAGACATGGTCAAGTATGGTTTGAAGTTCATACACCGAGCCTATACATACCTACGTATGATAAAGAGGCTTTTATATAATTCAGAAGATTTTAAACTGTATATCTTTTCACATAGGTGCCTAACCTATCTACTATACGATTATACGAGTATTTTATTATATAAAAAATACTTAATAGATTACTATTACAATATAATTAAAACCATAATTAAACTCACTTCTGTACCAGAATGAAAAAAAAAATTACTCGTGGTCTGGGTCTGGATGTGGTTGTCTCAAGTTATCTTTACATGGCCGTTAGCTGAATACAGATACGAAATAATTGTAGACTAAGGGGAAAGTTAACTACCTATACATACGTTTAACATCCAAGGCTTTATGTTATTAATTTATTAAATCTGCTCGGTTACATAATTTTCCAACATATTTGATATTTTCATAGGTACTAAGTACCATTCAAATCAAATGTCAGGCTATTATGGTATAGGCTATTCAATGACATAAATCTCGATTCATTTATCAATCCGTTCTAAATTTTTTGTCATAGGAAATAATTATCCTAAGATATTTAGTTAGGTACCGAATATCACTGTAAGTAAATTTAGGTAGGTACCTTTACCTTTGAACTAAGAAACATTATTTATTCAAAGAATGCTTGTGTCTGTGTGGAACAGGTGTATGACTGTGTGGCTTGTCTGCTAAAGCAGATAACTTGAGAATGTTCTCACGATACACATTGTATCAGGTGATTTTTATTACCTTTGGAAATAAAATCCCAGTTTCGGAATATTTATTAACGTGAAGGTGTTCCTCGAGGCTTGCTGGATTTTGATTTCTTGATGCGTTTCGTTCTTTGTTCTGATTGTGTTTTAATGCGAGCTGATTCGATGATTTTGTGGTGTGGATTCCAGTTTTTATTTCGAATAAGAAATTCTGATGAAGATTTGCTGATCATTTCGCTCGATTGGTTGGTTCTGTTTTAATGGGTTATGATGATTGTATTTCATATTTTTTATGTAATCTCAGGTCGCTTATTGGATCAGTGGGGTATAACAAATCGAATTTTTACCTCATCAAATGTGCCAAGGCTTCTGAAGATTTTTCAAAATGAATTTTTTTAAGTATCAAAAATAATTTTAATGCTATAAAAATGTGAAAAATTTTATGAAATGGAAGTTTTATGATTTTTCGAATTATTGCAACAACTTTTGGATGAAATTTTCAAAACTTTCATTGAATTGATGATTTTGATATTTTTTTAACTGGTTTTTATGGCATTTATTTTTGCTATATTTCATACGTTTTGCACGAAAGATGATTTTTTTGAAAGAAATTTTTATATTTTGAAAATTTACCAAAAATTAATTCATTTTCTGTAAGAGCTGAATGAAGAGGGGGGGGGGATCAAACACTTGCATCTCTGAACTCCAATTTTCACATTTGAGGGGAAAATTTAGTTACTTTTTGGACTTGAAAATTTCAAATTTTAAACATGGTTCAGAAATTGTAAAAATTATTCAATTTACATCAAAAAATCATGTAAATTTTTAGAAATATTATTGAAATGGTCAAAAAATACACAAAAATCAGCCCAAGTATTATGAAAATTGTGAAAAATATGGTAAAGATTTTAGAAACTCCCAAAAAAAGTGTTGAATATCCTGAAAACAGTCACAAAATCACGAATTAATGACCAAAATTGTTGAGATTTTCGTAAGAATGATTAAAAGTATAATAAAAATGGCCAAAAGATCGTTAAAATCGTCGAAAATGTTGAAATTATTAAAATTTTCACAAAAATTTATAGAAATATTGTTCAATTTATCAAAAAAAACATCAAAATCGTCGAAGGTGTCGTTAAAATTGTTGAGACTTCCATAAAAATGATTTAAAATATCATGAAAACCGTCGAAAATTTGTTAAAATTCCTTAAATTTTCAAAAAAATCAGTTGAAAAACCAAAAAACTCATAAAAACGATCGAAAATTTCGTAAAATTGTGAAAATATTCCTAAAAATTATTGAATAATGTTGTAAAAGTGATTTGAAATGCCAACAAAAGATTGAAATATTCGCGAATTTTCCAAAAAATTAGTAAAAATAACGAGGAAACGATAAAAATTATAAAAATTTTGGAAAATGTGAAAATTCTAGCAGTTTTTACGAGATTTTTATCAGTTGTCATGGTTTTTTTTAGTATTTTTCACAATGTTTTTAACAATTTTTAAGGCAATTTCAACAATTTTTACGAAATTTTCGTTCATTTTCATAACTTTTGAACCATTTTCATTAAATTTTTAATGATTTCTCAAAATATTTTGACAATTTTAATATCATTTTCGACAATTTTCTTGATTTTTTCGTATTTTTTTCAATGTTTCAAATGATTTCTGCAAAAATTTTAACAATATTTTCGACAATTTTCATGATTTTTTGATAATTTTTTTCAAACTTGAAAAAATTTTTGAAAATTTCAAACATTTTTACGAAGTTTCTGAGAGTTTTCATGATTTTTTTTGGTCATTTCTGCGACATTTTTTCCGATTTTTAGTATAATTTCAAGAATTTTCACAAGAATTTCAACAATTTTCGTAATTTTTGACCATTTTTACAGTATTTTTGTTATTTTTTGTGGAATTTTTCAACGTCCTAACCAATTTTTACGTTACAACATTTTTAATAATTTTTACAGAATTTCGTTTCTAGAATGGTGAGTAATTTCATTTCAAAAGTTTTTTTTTGCCAAAGCATCGTTTTTCTGGGTAAATGTCAAACTGTGTAATTAAAAAGTAAATTTTATTACAAAACTATGGAATATATTTAAATTTTAAAGAAAATAAGGTATCTAATTTCATGCATAAAAAATTGAAAATTTCAAAAATTCATAATTCGTAGTATCAGTATTGCTCAATTAGCAGAGTCAGAATTTAATTCTGATCAGATATTTGAAACTTTCGTTGTGAAAAATAACACTCTCTGAATCAAGGACGATAAAAAGTATTTTGTTTTTTTTGATATTTCCCCCTCCCTTCAAGTTTATAAGAACTTGATAAAATCAAGCTCCGAGCCGAAAAATTTTCAAAATTGATGCCCTTTTTTTAGAGAACGAAAAACTCATAAAAAAGTGTATTTAAATAGGCAAATTAAAAAAATTTTCATTTCGAATTCAAAATATGAGGTTTATTATGGGAATTTTTCAAATTTTTAGTCCTATTGGCCATGAATCAAACGAAAAATGAACGAAATTTTTCAACTTTCTTTAACGATGCTTACTGTGCAATTCAATTACCTACCTCAATTTCTCCATCTCGGAATTTCGAATGTACTCTTCGGCCACCTCTACCCCCCCCACCATTGAAAAAAGTGAGTGAAATCCTCCTTCTTCTTTCATGAGGTGTTTCACCTTCCCAAATCCTGCTTTTCTTAAATATTCAACATTGTTTCATTTGGATCAAACTAATGCAGATGTATTTTTGGGCGGGAAAAAGGTCTTGAAACTTTCATGAAATTCTACGTGCTAAATTCAAAAAAAAAATCATCTCATTTTCTTGCATTCATCCAACGTTTACTTTTATTTTCATAATTTTTTTTTGCGAAGCTATTCACAGTTCAATGCTCACCCAAATATTTGTCCTTAATTACCTAGGTACTTGCTTATTAAGCGTTCTTTATGGCGAACATTAATTAAAACCGATTATTCGTCTAGTTCTAGTTTTACTGCCATCATTCGAAATACCAATCGTGGAAAATATTCGTGTAAAAGAAAGGGAAATTGTCGGTCGAAGTTGCCAAAACCAGACGGAAATACGGGGTACCTATTAATGGATGATTTATAAATTTCGAGGAAAAACACGGACAACGTGACGTGAACACATCGTTTGCGAAGTTTCCTCTTAAAAATTATAGGTCAACAGTTCAACAATTCTGCTGTCGTATTTACTCTCGAGACCAATCGCCTCAAGTGGAGTTGAGATTTATGAAATTATGATTAAACATCATCTCGAACCAAGTCTATTCTGCATTATCCAAATAAAGCACACGCGGTAGAATATCCCTCCTACGCAAATATCTCCTTTGTAGGCATCTAAAGTAATACTTTTCGATTTGAAAAATTTCTTAAATTTAAGTATTTCGCGGTGAAAGGCTTCGTCGTTGTTTATTTTTTACCTCTGTGCGAAATAAATAGCTGCAAAGAAAGTAGGCTCGTGTACGAGTACTATGCTGGATGCTGTTCATTTATCAAACCACTATCTCGATTTATCCCAAGTATTGAATTTTTTCCATGATCTCGTTGCGACCTTCACATACTACCGAGTTGTTCTCGTACGTGGTCGATTGTTTTCCTAAATTAATCACATCGGGTATAATAATAATTTTGAAAATAGAACCAAACTAGCGGATGATTTACAAGCTGACCGCAGATTAACGGTGTATCGAAGTCGGAGCTTTTTCGTGATCGCTGGCGAATGCGAATACTCGTACGCAGAATGATTCGAAATTAACCATTCGCGCGAGATTCTTTATTGTATCTTTATCATCGTGTTGCAAATAGTACCTTCTTTTTACGGAAACATTTAGGACAGCTAACCGGATCAACAATAAGAACCTACTTTTTTTTTTAGACGTAGTCACGATTCGTAAATTTACGATCATTCCGAGAGATACATTTCACGATGGTAGGAATATTCTTAATTCGGCTTTTAATTTGTGTTGTAAGATGAATTTACAAACCTTACAGTGATGTATTAGATAAGATACCTTAAAGTACGTCTACTTACTACACGAGTTAATCGTTATTCCTGCGTGAGTTTTTACTTTTTGACTGTGGTCCAAGATTTTCTCGTTGCCAGCGACGAAAATCGTTCCGGAGAAGCGATTAATGGTTCATTTGTATTCAATTATTTATTTTTTTTTTGAAATTTCTTTTTGCTAAGAGTTGAGGTGTTACGTAATACGTCGAGTACGACGTACGTATATTTAGGTACTTAATATTCCACATGTTAATTCATATGTATCTAGCATTTGAAAATTATGTGCGGTTTTTTATGCAATAATTTTTTTTCCAAACTATGCCAGGTGATTACCTGAATTTATTTTTCTTTCCACTTCGGGAAAACTGAAGTTTAGATTTTTTCAATGGTGAAATTTTTTGCTGGTGAGGTATAAGAAGGGTGAAAAATATCAGCTGTTGTAAACATGGACAAATTCTTGGAATTTTTTGTCAATGTCAAAATGATAATTTTTGAAATTAGCATAAAATTTCAAAGAAATCATAAAAATAGCGTAAGAGTTATTGAAATGTGTTTTAAATTGTTCAAAACATCAAAATAATGAAGTATTGAACTTGGAATATTTGTTTAAGTTCGCAAAAATTATTGAAATATGATTCAAAATTGAATAAAATTTCAAAAAAAATTGATTTTAATATCGTAAAAATCATGTGAATTGTTGCAAAAATGAATCGAAGTACCATAAAATAGTGATAAAATTATGTAAAACCCGAATTAAAATCGTTAAGATGGATTTGAAAATTTCAAAAATCGATGAAAATATCGTGAAATTGCTTGAACTATCGTAAGAGTTGTGAATATTACATGATTTTTTTTTTTTGAAACAGTAAAATTTTTTCGACAACTGTTCAAAATATTTCAAAAAGTCGGTTAAAATTTTCAAAAAATAAATTTTTTCAATATTTTTATAAATTTTACAAATTGTTTTGTGTTTTTTTTTAGATCTTTCGCAGTATTTTTAACCATTTTATTAAAATTTCAACTAATTTTCCTGGTATTTCAATCTATTTTAGTGATTTTTTATCCATTTTTTGGCCATATTTGCGAAATTTTATTAATTTTTGAAACTTTTCTTAGAATTTTATCAGTTTTTATGAAACTTCAAATGGTTTTCATAAAAACGTTGAAGAGTTTCTTGAGTTTTAAGCAATTTTTTTAATATTTCATTTGAAATTAAAGATATGTAATCTACTTTATTGTTATTATTATGCGATTTTACCCAAAATTGCATCAATTTTTAGGATATTTTAAACAGTTTTCGTTAATTTTTGTCGAATTTTTACATTTTTAAAACTTTTACCATTATTTTATTCAGTGCTATTAAATTTTAGGATTTTTGAACGGTTCATATAAAAATTTTATTGCTTTTACCATAAGTATTTTGAGCAATTTTTGCGATGTTAAACCAATTTCTATACAATTTGATTATGTTTAAACTTTTTGAACATTATTAAAATTTTTTACCCAATTTTAACGATAGGTATGTATTTCATATAATTTTTATGCAGGAATTTTAACTATTTAGTTTTTGTCTACTATTTTCTCCAAAAGTTACTTAAAGCTGATTTTTTCTTCAATTTCCAGGTGAAAAAACAATCAATAAAAAAATTGAAACGAATTTCCTATTCAATTTTTTAAAAAATCACCGACAAAACTGTCGTATTTTATAAAATTCTTAGTTTTTAGTCAAAATTGTCATTTTTGTAATTTTTTATCAAAATTGCCCATCTGTGTCAAGATTATCATTTTTTATCAAAATGGTGATTTCAAAGTAGAAATTGTTGTTTTAAGGTAGAAAGTGTCATTTTTGGTCAGAATTTCCGTTCTTCATCAATTGTTTTTTTTGTTCAAATAGTGAATTTTTGGTCGGAATTGTCATTTCAAGGTGAAAATCATTATTTTCGATCCAAATCGTTATTTTTTGTAAAAATTGTCATTTCAACGTAAAGACTGCAATTTTTGATCAAAATTGTCATTTTTGGTCAAAATCGTCATGTTTGGTCAAAATTGTTATTTTTAGTTGAAATCATCATTTTTTGCCAATATTGGCATTTTTTGGCACAATTTGTCAAAATCGTAATTTTTTGGGTCGCAATTGCCAATTTGAAGTAAAAGTTGTCATTTCCTCAAGGTAGAAAGTGTGATTTTTGGTCAGAATCTTCATTTTTCATCAATTGTTTGTTTTGGTCCAAATTGTCGTTTTAAGGTAAAAAAATTGTCATTTTTTGTCCAACTCGTCATTTTTGGTAGAAATTATCATTGTTTATCAATATTTTCATTTTTTTATCCAAACTGTCATTTTTTGCCAAAATTGTAATTTTTTGGTTCGAAATTGTCATTTTTCAATACAGTCTGACAAGATGTGTGAAAGTCTTTTCATGCTTTTTTAAAAATGTCACTGACACATAAAGTCTGACAAAATCAAAAAAGTATCGAAAAATCTTGTAAACGTTATGAAAATATTCGTAAAAATCATTGAAAAATTTAGTGAAAGTGGTTGAAATGCTATAAAAACGTTGCAATATTCATAAATTTTCATAAAAATCAATGAAAACAACGAAAAAATGGTAAAAAGTAATGACAAGTTTAGCAGTTTTACAAGATTTTCTTCACTGTTTGATCATTTTTGCAATATTTGTATGTTTTTTTGACCACTTTCTCATATTTCAAATAATTTATATGAAAATTTTGACAATTTTTATGAAATTTCCGACAGTTTTCGTTAATTTTTGGTCATTTTTATGATATTTTTGACGATTTTCATGGTTTTTGGAAATTTTTCCAACATTTTCATGATTTTTTACAATATTTCTGACAGTTTTCATAATTTTTCAGCCATATCTACGATATGTTCACTAATTTTCTTGACAATTTCAAGCAATTTCACCACTTTTAAAACAATTTTAACAATGTATGCATTGATATTTATGAAAATTTTGACCGTTTCAACCACTTTTTCAACAATTTCTATGATTTTTCAACCGATATAATCCTATATTAAATGATTGTCAAAATTTTAACCATTTCTAGGATCTGAAATTTCCCAAATTCAAAAAGTCATTCCAGGTAACAAAATTTTGCAACGTTCAAATGTAACGCAACATTTTTTCTGCCCTCCCACCCCCATCCTTACCCCTCCCTTCATAAGACATATATCTATGTCAAAAATAATGCAAGTGGACGTTTGGTTGACTAATTTTGGTTACTTTTTTGATGAAAAATGATGACTAAAATCTTCTTTTTTTTTGAAAGATTCAGTTATGATGACACTGAGCAGCAAAAATTTTGAACTATTGTGTTGTGTCAATTTAGACATTAAAACAAAAACCAACAAAATTTTTTTGATAAATTTTTTTTTGTAATTCTATAGGCTGTTTATATAGTGGCAAAAATCGTAATTTTCGTATTATTTCAGACACTTTATAGGGACTTTCGTATTATTTTTCGAACTAAAACATCAGCAAGGGGATGTACGTAGTTTTTTCAAAATTTAAACCATCTTTAGACCATTTTTTTTTTCGTTTTTCCAAAAAAATTGCTTTAAACTGAGGATGTTATGGGGATTTTCACTTTCGTAAAAAATATCAACCCCTTTTTTTTCATCAGCTTTGAGAAAATAAGACATGGTGAGGGAGTGTTTCGAAGCATAATGTGGGAATGTTATGAAAAGGAGATGGGAATTCCTATCTTCTTATCTGAGTGCAAATAATTTCTTGAAGTTAAGATAAATTCGTATCAAAACAGGAAACAAAATATCTGAAAAAACAAACAAAATACTAAAAAGAATGGAAATATTGACGTCAAATCCGCTTAATGACGTAAAAAGAACCACAGATTTCGAATGCTCGATTGGTTTCACCCTTATGATCAATAAAAACGCTCGAAAACGACTATTTCCGCACCTCTGAACCTTTCTATTGGTAAAAAAATCGATTTAGGTAAATTGCCTTAATACGTCATACACCATACGAGTGTATTTAGGCATAAACTAATTTCAATTCATATCCACGATAATTTTTTTTACCCGATTTTTTGAAAATCTCCCATGCGCCTGCTTCTGATGACTATTTCACTTCATCGAGTTAACAGGATATTCTATACGTTTGATGATATTGAAAGTTACTCGTACATTCAACCTCATCGTCATCTATAGTTTTTATAATAATTTCTGTAAATGGTAACTAACGATACAGTAAAAACAAGCGCGTACGCGATTCTAATTACTCTACGTAGGTTGATTCCGAAGCAGAAAAAAAAAACGCTTCTGAACCGGTGGCATCTTCAATCAGCCATTATTTCTTCGAGAATCCAAATCAAACTCATTAAAATTCTCCTCTCGCACTGGATGCTGCGACTTTCCTATGGGTTTTGAAAATTATAAAGAGATGAGCTGAGCTGTAAATGAGAACAATGTCTTTGGTTCAGGACGCTACGCAATCACGTAGGTAAGAATGTTTATATACTTACTTTGATGCTGGCCATTAACCCTCGTCATAATAGTATATAGGTGTACGATGGTGTTTGAAAATGACTAATTGTTTTTTGTGAAACAAAACCACCTGCGTATTTTAACGTCGCGAGTCGTCTATTACATTGCGATTCTACTCAAAAGTTATATAAGCTAGATATTTATTTATGTATTCAAATTTCTAGGTATCTACATTTTAATTTTTACCAAGTTGGAAAAAAATAATACCTACTTATACGATTAAACTCACATAGCGTCCAATTTTTAAGTAGTCTGGTCTCTACTCGCTAAGAAAATATTAGTACGAGTCTTTCAGGCGTGTTCTTACGGTCAATGCTCTTTGTTTGTAAACGTGAATTTGTTACAAATGAAGAAAGTACACATTACACATACGACTACCGAGTCCACCAGCTCGTATATTAATTACTTCAAAAGTATACGAGCTGGTGAAAAATTCGTTGACGTGTGAAAATCAAACGGCTACTTTTGATTTAATACGTTGATAAGGTCGTATTCCAAGACCCAATTCGCTCTCTGCGGTTCTTCGTGCGCTTCATTTCAACCGTAAGAGTAGTTGTCACATTGTAGGTGTTGGTTTGGGCATGTACCATTGTATTCGTCTTATCACATAATTTGCGGTTTGGTTATACGAAGAATTATGAAATAATGTCATGACACGAACCATCGCAATGGTCTAGCTATTTTCATCTCGTAGACTAGATGCAACTTGGAAGTAGCCTAATTTCGTACTCGTGCGAAAAGCTGTCTGCGTTAAGTATTGTTCTGGTTTATTTGCAACTCGAAACGTAGGTTTGTTTTATGAATTATGAGGGAATGTGCCCTGAAAAGGTGTTCGGCTCTTTGTTGCGTTGACGAATTTGTTCCAAGATAGGTACCATCTTGTGCGATGTGCGAACCAATGAATCAAACAATGATCCGGTTACCTATCCGAGTTCCTGCGTACTACGTATCGCTTCATTGAACTGTAGATATTTATAAATGATCTTGTATATTTTTTTTTACCTCATCTCTCTACCAACTTCCTGTTTATTTTGTAATAAGCCTCGTATAATTTGAACGGTTCGGTTATCACTTTTTTTTACCTCAAATTATCCACTCTTTACGTGAATATAATTTTCATTTTGTTACACTAGATGTGTTCCAGACGAAGGAAAAAAAAACAATGAAATTATTCTAAGGAGAATTCTCCTCCTCGAAAGAAAAAAAATTAAAATACTAATATTAAAAGAGAAATTGATCGAATATTTACACCTGGATTTATACGTCGAAAGAGAATCCAATTCGTGCAAATACAATTAATATTTACTCGGTAGCAAAAGATCGACTCGATCGTGTGATTCGATAATTACTGTATTCTCATACTCTCGACACGATGATCGAATTGTAAACTATTAAAATAAGCATATTTAAGAGTTATAGAATTGGGTTATTAACATTTATCATGCATGCATCGTTCGTTTTTACATCTTTTTTCACTTTCTGGCTTTATTTTACCACTTGTTGATACCACGCATCCATGACGAAATTTTCTAAATGCTTGGTTGATCAATAGGGTAAGTGTAAATTATACTACAGTATGGATGGTGCGTTAGAGGTAAAGGTACAAGTATATGGTGTATGCCTCGAGCGACGAGCTAGTGGAAGAATAGTGTTCGTTATTCGATTTTTTCTCAACTGTGAGACTAATCAGCAACACGACAAAGAGTGGAAGTAAAATTAAGTAGTGAATAAAGTAGGTATTTAGTGTTGAAAGATGAACGCTCGATAAGATTCGATGCAATTACCACATTAGCATTTTAAATACTAACAATACAGTACCAACATTCGAGAAAACTATTAGGTTTTTTTTTTACCGAGCGAATTTATTTCACCTGCGAGTGTAAAGATGTCTTTAATGTGTGAAAAAGTTTCACGTCTGGGGTTATTGTTTAAATTGGTGTTATTAATGGACTAGCGCATACCTCAATTTTAATCTTAATGTGGATATTTACCTAGTTTTGGACTTGGTCGAATTTTTTTCGACCTGCGTGAAATCTCTAATGTGTGTATACTTTATATAAGTACGTACTTGGGACGTATATACTCGTACGTAGCTTTAAATGATGATATTTGTGCTGGGTTATAACCTGTACAGTTATAGATTATGGTTACCGATGTCTGTCGTTTGCGGAGTTTTATATGTATTTGTACCTACTGCTGGATGTACGAGTATGAAGTATGAATGAAACCCGCATCTAACTGTGTATTAATATTTATCGCTGTACGTTTGCGGGTAATTTATGTAAATTTACCGTACTTTCCTGCCACGCAGAAAATGTAAAAAATTCACTTATATTGTTGCACCGTCTTTTTTAGGTACGTAGGTGCAATTCATTCATGTCGTGTTTTAAATGGCCGAGAACCCGAGAGTAGTTGTTTTCGAATTATCGCGGTATTATCATTGTATACTGTTGGTAGCAGCTTGAGGTAGAAAAGTGTATGTTTGTTGCGAATATCAGAATGGGATCGAACAGGGGTAGCTTGTCAAAGGTATTCTTGTAGAAAATTTGGTCAATTTTGTATTTCGAGCCTGAAAAATGAGACAAATTGCATTTTGAGTTGGAAAAATTGAAGAAATTTCATCGCGAAGTCGAAAATTTTCAATTTTGACTCCACCTTCAGGTCCAGTTCATCAAATTTTGGGATCAGGGACAAAAAATTTTACGGACCTTTTTTTCTCGTTTTCATCACTAAAAAAAAAGTGACAAAATGCTTCAGTTTTTAGTACTTGTCATTTAAGGGGGTGTTTTGGGGTGAGATTTCCATCATTTTATTAAAATTATGGAATTTATTGAGCCCGAACGAAGCAAGGGCAAAAATTCTTGCATATACTTAGATTCAAAACCTGAAATTTCATCATTTTTTCCAACATTTTAGTCGTAAGGGAAAATTTGAAAAAGTTAGTACTTGTGAAAAATGCAAAAATATGACATTTTTTGTTTGACCGGGCCCCTGAAACCCCTTGAGTAGGGCCTGCGCCCTCTACAATAATGGTGACTTCGGTCCTTCTTGATAAAATTTCATTTTTAACCGATAAAATATTAAGTTGGAGTTGAAAAGTTTGCAAAATTGAAAGCATTTTCTGTAGAATAGGTATTTGGTGAATTTTGCATTTCGAGATTGAAAAATACAGGAAAACAGCATTTTGATTGAGGAAAACTAAAAAAAAATTATCAGAGTCAACAATTTTCAATTTTGATCCCCCTCCCCACCTCAAGGATGCTGATTTCGATTCTTCTTAACTAAATTTTTATTTCCAACTGATTAAAAAATAAGGTAGAGTTGAAAAATTTGCAAAATTGAAAGTTTTATCTGCAATACATTTGGGAAATTTTGCATTTTGAGACTGAGAAACTGAAGAAAATTGCACATTTTGAACTGGGAAGGTAGAAGAAACTTCAACGAATTGAAATATTTTCAATTTTGACCCCCCCCCCCCTCCCCTTCATTCCATCTTAATAATGCTGACTCAACTTTAATTCTTCATTGCTCAGCATTATCTGTCGAGTAATTAGATTTGGATTCACGTTAATTTTCATACCTCATAAATATCGCAGAAGTGGTTTTAAATGCTTTAAAAATCGTTAGAATTTTTTCAGCTGGTTCATTCTTTGAAATGGAATTAAAATCGTTGAAAATTTTGTAAAAACTGACGAAATCATCGTAAAACTTGCTCAAAATATCGAGAAATTGTTGAAATTATTTCAAAAGTTGAAAAAAAAAAAGTTCAAAAAGTATAGTTGAAAAAGCTAAAAATTTCATAAAAATTGTGTAAAACAGCACAATACTCGTTAAAATAATATCAATATTTTTTTTAACGTAAAATAAATTATCGAAATTGCCTATAAATTCTGTAAAACTTGTTTAAATTGTCGTAAAAATTGTTTGAATCATAGAAAAAAAAGTTGAAATTGTTTCAAAATGGTTTAAAAAGCAAAAAAAGTTAATAGCTATAAAAATTTGATAAAACCGGTTGAAAGAAGGTATGAAATTGCCTGAAATATCGTGAAAAATTGATTAAAACACAAAAATAGTTTGAAATTCAAGAAAAATAATTAAATAGTTTTTTTTTTAAATATTAAAAATTTAAAAAAATTTGTTTCAAAATGAATGAAAAATTGAAAACATTAATTCTTTGCTGATATTTTAACCGATTTGAGTATAATTTTGAAAGATTTTTTGCAGATATTGAGAACAATTTTCAAAGTAATTTCGATAATTTTCCGATGGTTTTGAAATTTTTTCAATATTTTGAGAAATTTAACCACGTTTACAAAATTTTTATGAATATTATACGTCATTTTGAAACATTTTTACAACTTTTTAATCAATTTTCGAAAGTTTGAACAATTTGTACTGAATTTCAGTAACTTTTATGCTAATTTTAACAGTTATGTTGACACATGGAAAATTTAAGAACCTTTAAAATGATGTTTACGACATTTTAAACCGTTTCAGGTGTAATTTCAATCATCTATCAATGGTTTTGAACAATTCTTTCAATAACTTGTAGATTTTTATAATGTTAAGAGGATTTTTATGAAGTTTTATGAAAATTCTACCTCATTTTCATACATTTTTACCATGTTTCAATTAATTTTTGATAGTTCGAGCATTTTCTATAAAATTTCATCAGCTTTTATGCTAATTTGAGAAAATTGTAACTTATGGAAGAATTTCAAACCCATGAACGATTTTTACCAAATTTTAAATCATTTCAAAAAATCAAAATTTTCAATAATTTTTCGATGATTTTGAGTAAATTTTTCAATAATTTGATAAATTTTATCAAGTTTAGTAAAATTTTTTATAATTTTAGGAATTTTTTACATGATTGTGAAACATTTTTTACAATATTCGAATCAATTTTCGAAAGTTTGAACAATTTTTATCAACTTTTATACTACCTAATTTTAGCAATTATGCTGGCATGGCACATAGAATTTCAAAACCATCAAAACATTTTTACGAAATTTTGAAACCATTTCAGAAATAATTTCAATTTTTTTACTGGTTTTTAATAATTCTTCCAATAATTTGAAAATTTTCACAACGTTTTGAAGATTTTCATGTAACTTCATTTTGATACATTTTTACAATATTTAAATTAATTTTTGAAAGTTTGAACAATTTTTGTAAAATTTTCTTCAGTTTTTATGCTAATTTGTAGAATTAAGCTTGACACATAGAAAAGTTTTAAAACTATTTTCACAAAGTTTTTTAACCATTTTAGAAGTAATTTTAATAATTTTTCGTTTATGTAGTGTGAGTGTGTGTAACTGAGCAATTTTATAAAAAAATTTTTTGTGATGCACAATGATTTTTAGATAATTTTATGCCATTTTATCGACATTTCCTTACATTTTGAACGATTTTCAGGATTTATTCAATTTCAAAACTTCTAAAGATATTTTTGAATCATTTTTTGAGTAACAGATGTTCAATCATTTTTATGAAATTAAAAAAAATTTAATGCTAATTTGAAAAAAATTTAAATCCATTTATTTCTTAGATTTTTTGACATTCAAATGATATTTCGAAAAATTGCTTCTTATTTTAAACAAATTTTTGCGTCAGTTTGAGTATTTCTTGACGCTATTTTGATTTTTATTCCACTTTTACTAACTTTTGCTTTGAAAATGAGTTCTGTTAACTAATGATTGGGGCAACCAAAAATATTTTTTCACATGATACCATGTTCGTTAGCTAAAAAGTTAAAATATTTTCCCACAAATTACGTCATCCTGATGAAATGAAACTGATGAATTTTGAAAAAAAACATTTTCACATAGGTATTTCAAGCAAAAAGAATGGTTGAAAAGTTGAATAAAACGATGAATAAGCTTTTGAATACCCTTTTCTCTTGCCAAGACTTCATTTCTCTTGAATTGCCACCCTATTTTTGCTCAAATTGCAATTTTTTTACTGGGCTTTGAAAAAACACATATCGTTGACCTACAAATAATGCTATTTTAATAACTTTTATACAATTTTAATGAAAAAATCCCTAATTTCTTGGGTACTTATTCTTTCACTGAAATATTAAGATTTAGAATTTTCAAAATTCCTCCATTTTTTAAAATTAGAAAAATCCATGGTTTACATCTCGACTCACTGACCTAGCTAATTATCTCATAATGCACAGTTACTTTGAAATTTAAATTTTGTCCCTCATATCCGCGCTAGTACAAATATCATTTACAAGCTATCATCATTTCTAACCTGCCTATAGCCTTCTTGGTGCATCAACTCGTCAAGTGTGTTAAAAGCAAATCAGTTCCTATTCCTACCTACGTCGTTTAAACATTAATCACCATGCGGTAGGGTACCTATAAAGAAGTTCACCTTTTATTACAAATATTTATTACAAAACAATAAACCATTATATGGCGATGGTGCAGTACATAAAATAACTAGGCGACGAAAACATATTACCCTCATTACTTTGTGTGCTGGTAAAGTATACATAAAGTATACTATGACTGCTACCTATGGTATCTTCTATTACACCAAATGCGAACTTGTTACCTGTAGTCATTTTGTAAAAGTTGATGGAATTTCACCCGTAAATTCATCTCAGTTGGAATTCTCGTATGAAAAAAAGAGAAAAAAATTGTCGAAGGAAAGCGTTCCTAACATCAGCTGATTATTTTGTTACTTTGTCGGGAGCAATAGCATAGTGGCATTGGCCATTATGTAAATTGATTGTTAAGAAGGAACGAGTATAACTGAAACGGTGTGTTTATAGTATATAATGATCCGCAGTTCGTGATATCCCACATCGTGACCATCATTTTAACTATTTTCCAAATTCAAAATCAACTCGAAAGTTGGATGCGTTTGCGACGACAGTTTTTTTCAACATGGCGAATATGCCGAAGGAAATGCGTATTTGGATCTGTTCCTGGTTTTTTTTTTTCGTCGATGGTAAAATTTAAATGTAAATTTGAAAAAGAACACCTACGTGAATTCCTGGAACCAGTTTCGGTGAAAGAAGATGGCCAATTATCTCTTTTTGTGCAGCGTTGGTCCGAAAATCGAACCTATTTTCAGTAGGTTTGCACCTGTGGCTGCGTGTTGACCTTCGAAATATCGGATTCACGATCGAATAGTGCCACTATATCGCAGATTTCTTTTATGTTCGGCAGCCCTCTCCGGGAGATTTGAAACGATGACGAACTCGCGTGTTACCTTAATTGCTTAATTAATGTGGTAAAATTTTCAAAGGAAGTTGAACGATACCTCATACCGGTGTCGTTGTCGCCGTATTATCCACACAGCGAGCATAATATACCACTTGAACGGAAATGTTTCCCCTGCTGACAACCTGATGTGCATTTTGTTGGCCCAATATGGCAAATCAAATAGCTCTTAGGTATTTCCAGATGTGATTGATCGTAATAGGTTTCCTTATTGGAGGTACTACAAGATTATACCAATCAATACAGGTGTTAGGTTCAATATAACTGTTAAAGCATGGCTGGATAACGCTCATATTTATCTGGAACATCTCTGAATAAAACAATATCCAAGGCGGAATGTTCCTCGGAATGTCTGCGCACTTGAAACTTATCCTAAAGTGATTTTATTTCGTGAAGTATTCCGTAAAAGAAAAAAAACACCTATATTTATAAACTAGTTTTACATCTTGAAGTTGAATTCCTGCATAATCGTCTCGAAACCAAATGCTCCCAATGTAATAACTAAGAATTACCTTCGGTTTCGTAATATCTGCGTATATGAATTTGAATAGTTGGCATAATTTCATACCTATCAAATAAACATAATTTTTCGCCTAAATCCGTTTTTATGGTCATCGCCGCAATAACTGTTTTTCGCATGGAGCGAATTTATGGCTAACTGATTACGTTGTTTCGAAATTCGAAATGCGGCAACGTTGTAAAAATTTGTCGCGGTGGTGTTGCCAGACTTTGGAGACGAAAATTCGCCAATTTTTGGATTCCAAAGGATAATAAATTTCAATTTTACGAACAAAAAGTTGTCAGTGATTTTCTTTGAAAATTTTCTGGAGTTGAAACTTCTTTTTTTTTTTTTGAAAATATCACGAACAAAAACACACAATGGGGCAATTGTAATTAGGGATGCAACCAAAGAGGGACAGGATGCTATTTGCCCCCCCCCCCGGGGACATTCAAAAAGTTGGTTTTTGGGCATCAGTTGGCAAACTTACAATGTCATCAACTAAAAAATTGACAAAATTTGAAAATGCCAACTGAATATTCGCGTTGGAATTTCGTTTTAAATGCCCCTTTCCAAAAAAATTAACTAAAAATCGTCAAAAGCGTATAAAGTGTTGTAAAAAGTGCCAAAAATGTAATAAAAATTATTGAAAATGTCGCAATAAATGTAAACAAATTATCGAAAAGGCCCAAAATGTTGTGAAAAGTGTCAAAAATTCAATAAAAACCATTGAAAATATTACCAAAGTGGCGAGAAAGTCGTCAAAAATATACGAAACGTTGTGAAAAATCTCAAAAATTGCATAAAAATCATTGAAAATGTTACAAAATCTGTGAAAAAGTTGTCAAAAAATATCTGAAATGTAAAAATTGTCAAAAAATTTGCAAAAGTTATAAAAAATATCACATTTTTTCTTGCCTTTTTACAAATTTTGCAACATTTTCAATGATTTCTATGAAATTTTGGATAATTTTTACAACATTTTCAATATTTTCAAAAACTTTTTCATCAACTGTACACAAGTTTGGCTCAAGAAATGCTGCATTTTTTGCTCAAAATTCGTAAAATCTACTTTTTTCAATTTATCGTTGAGAATAATTTCAGCTTTTGAAGTTTTGAATGCTATTTTCTGAAAAAAAATCATTCAATATCGTTTTGTGTACCGATTTTTTCTTCTTCAAAGTTTAAGGCATTTCTACAAAAACCTAAATTACTCTTATTCGAGAGAAGGAGAGAGAGGAGGGGGGGAGGGTAGCTTGTAAATTTGAAAAACATTCATCTTAATAGGTATTACAAAATTCTGAAAAAGTCCTGTAAAAGTGCTGAATTTTGATTTAGAAATTTTGTTAGACACTTTGCTACAACAATTCAAGGCTTTTAACCCTTCGGTGTCCATGAGAAAACTGCTGGATGAAATTCCAATATTTTCAATTCGTTAAAATATATTTAGAGTTTCTTACAGAAATCCTGAAAAAAATTGACCGCGGAAAAAAATTCATTTTGGAAATAAGAAATTTTGAAAATTAACAAATGTCAATTTTCCAAAGTGGAAAAAGCGACCGATTGAGGCCAAAAAATTCCAATTTAAAAAGAATATGGTGTCAAATTGTGAAACCTGAAAATATGCCTCTAAAACACCTTAACCTAATCAAAAATAAAAAAATTCAAAGAAATTCAAAAAAAAAAATGTCATAGGTTCTGCCAAAATTCTGTTGAATATAATCACCCCAGAATGAATATTTTCGGAAATTGAAATATGTGGAAAAGTGAGACGATCCGTCAAAGGAAATTGCTAAGAAAAAAAACTTCATTTTGGAATTTGGCTTTCAAAGTTACACTACGTCACAAACCCAAACGCACATTAAATTGAAAATATTTTCCGATTTTCGTGAAACTGGTGATTAAAATGAAGTAACACCGCAAAAATTTTCTATATTGTCAAATTTTTCTCTTCGGAAATCGAATGTGAAATTTTCATGCAGTGACTTTTTCCTACAACATTGAGCCAAACCAGGTCATTCAGATTCCAAAAAGAAAGTATCATAATTTGAAGAAATTATCATAAAAGTTGATCAAGCTCAAGCTCAACTTTCAGTATAATTGAAGAATATTTTACTTCGCCAGTGGTATATTTACACACAAGCACACGAAGCATGTGCTTCGAGCGGCAAATTTTTGGGGCGGCAAATCGAACATAAAATTTTTGAGAAAATAAAAATGAAAAATTTGTAGCTGAATGATAAAAAAAATTGTGGTTTCAAAATTCGAGCTAAAAGTAAATTATAGAAATGAAACT